>CM040402.1:4155854-4220854 GCA_022702515.1 Ilyophis sp. 1 JC-2022 | reverse complement strand
CAGTTATGTTTTTCATGGTTAACTCCACCACCCCCCCCCCCCTCCTTCTAAGGTGAAATTCAAGGGTATACTGTTCAAGGGTATAAAAACGGCAGCTCCCTGCCTGGGAATCAAACCTATGACCTCTGTGGTGTGAGCCCAGCTCCCTAACCACTACACTACGCTGTTTCAGGAGCAGCAGCACTTTGGAAAAAGGGAGCTATGTCTCTGTGTCCTTTGTGTTTCCGTGCTGATATTACACTAATATTACGCTCGAATCCAGAGTGACAAAAACACAAGAGCAAAGGTCAGAAATTAAACTGCACTAAGTCCCCAGAGAGATGGTACTATAGTCCCAGGAGCGAGACAGCTAGTGCTAAAAGTGCAGACTCAATTTACAACGTGCTAACTAGCCTACTGAATATTAAACAAAACAGTTATACAAAGAACAAGAAGACTAAAAGGAGTTGTGTCTGCGTAAACGTAGTAACCGTAGTAACCGGTCAGCTGTTAGCTGGGATATGAGTTGTGAATGATTTTAAACTTTAATGAGAAAAAGATGAGCTTCCTGACGCAGTGCTCTGTCAATATTTCATTTAAACCAGGAGACCACGGGTTGCTGGGTGGCTCACTCGGTTACGGCTCCACACTGTGGTGCATGGATGAGCCCAATGGCCTCGGATGGAATCCGGACCGTGACAGTGCCCACTGTAGCCAGTAGCCAGTAGCCCCATAGGGCGACGTGCAATTGGCGATTGCATCGCCCAAGGTATGGAAGTGTTCAGTCAGTTAGGGGTCCACGTATCATATCGCTATCTAGTGACCCCCGCTGGCCGATCGGGTGCCCTGCAGACTACGTGTCACAGACGCAACGCACGTGACAGGTTTTCCCTCAGATTCCACTCTATGTGAGCCTAGCTGCGGTGTGGTAAGAAGTGGTAGTGACACCATGTGGTTCGGAGGAGAACTACACGCTCCCGGGCGGGCTGTGGGGTTTGGCTGCGGCTGTGGAGACGCATATTTGGATTGGATATTAAAAGATTAGGGTGAGATCTGGATATATGCAGCCCTGCCATGGGGCATCGGTGCCAAAAATGAATAAAAATGAATAAAAATAAATAAATTACAAAAATATATACAATTAAAGCAGGAGAACAAAAGCTCTTACCGGACTAGTGTTAGATTCTATAGAAATCTGTGATTGTTACAAAGATGATCATCATTGTCGTCATCATCATAGCATTATTATGCTTTCGATTACAATTATTATAATACCAGTGCTCTTATTAATTTAGCCAGGGCGTTATTCATGCCTTTGTTAGACACTCTGATCCAGAGCGAATCATCAGGAGACCACGGGAGCACACGGGCATACACGCACACGCACACGGGCACACACGCACACGCACACGGGCGGCACATCACAGGACCAACACAAAATAAAATCCATTAGGAACGAAAGTGCTTGTAACAAAGCAACGGAGCGTCCAGCGCCCATCTGCGAGTCGCGCTTAATGTACAGCAGTCATTTAGTTAGCATGCAGCACGGAGCCGCCATTACCAGCCGTCTGAATTGAGTTCTCAGAAATCAGAGGGTTTGTTTGCTCTTAATTCCCATTAGAGGGGGAACAATTCTAATTTTCCTCAATAACCCCGAATCTCCAAGCGTCCACGCTTATTTATTTATGCATTTGCTATTTATTTTTATAACGGATACTGGTTTGTCCAGGACAGTAATTTTTCAGCAGTGAAGGTGAAAATGGGGAATAAGACTAAATGAGATAAATAATGAGCTAAATAAATGATAAATGAGTGCAGCATCTTCAGTAAAGCAGTGGGGTTGTGCATGTCCCATTGGATGGAGACCCTCAGTGTAGCGCCTTACAGTGGGGTGGGGGGGGGGGGGTAGCCACCAATAATCTTCTGGTTGCCACCAAGTAATTGAGAAATGAGCCTTTTTCCAAGTAAGTCACCTGTGAAGTATATTCACATTTTTAAATGCTGACCACCAGGTGGAGAATGCAAGCCTACTGGACATACAGTAGATAGCCTACTGGACATACAGTAGATAGCATACTGGACATACAGTAGACAGCATACTGGACATACAGTAGATAGCCTACTGGACATACAGTAGATAGCATACTGGACATACAGTAGATAGCATACTGGACATACAGTAGACAGCATACTGGACATACAGTAGACAGCATACTGGACATACAGTAGATAGCATACTGGACATACAGTAGATAGCATACTGGACATACAGTAGATAGCATACTGGACATACAGTAGATAGCATACAGAAAATATCATACTGGAGATAAAATACTGCCTTCCATTTCACCTTTGAACACGTATTTATAAATGTCCCAAACTTTGGAATATGCGTTTAATGAAAAAGAGATCTCAATGTTGTTCAACAACACAAATGTTTCTCAGCACTGTGTCAGAGATATTTGGTGAAAGGTACAGACAGATAGATGGACAGACAGACATGCTGTGGTATTTGTATTTCAGGGCGTCCAAAAAGCTGGACTTTGAGGGTCAGCTGCCCGTCTCTCTGTCTCTCTCTCTGTCTCTCTCTCTCTATATGTCCCTCTCTCTCTCTCTCTATCTGTCCCTCTCTCTCTTGCTTTACTTACTGAGAGGGTAGTGCAAGCCAGGTGAATATTTCATGAGTGTGACCCTCTGAACAAGAGGGGAGTGTGTGTGTGTGTGTGTGTGTGTGTCTGGGAGTGCAATATTCCCTGTGTGTGTGTGTGTGTGTGTGTGCGTGCACATATGTCTATGGCATTTGTATGCATATGCATGTATAATATAATGATTGTGAGTGTATGTGTGTCTTACTCTTTGTGTGTATGTGTGATACTCTGTGTGTGCATACATATGTGTGTGTGTGTGTACGAGTGTGTTTGTGTGCGTGTGTATATGTGTGTGTACAAGTGTGTTTGTGTGCGTGTGTCTGTGTGTGTGTGGCTGACTAAATAACACGTTTCTGTTCATTTAATCAGGCTCAGCTGTGCCTGGCCTGAAACTCCTGACCCACAAAGCTGAGGACAGAGTCACCAGCCGAAACTACCACCCCTACAGATGGACCTCGCCCAGCCCTCGTCCGCCAATAACATTCCCCGCCTCGGTTTCCTCTTCACGCTCTGTGATCTGAAACGCAGCCAGCTGGGAGCTCAGTGCACTCTGGGCTCAGTAGGAGCTGGAAAAGGCCCTGCTCCACTGTAGGAGCCAAAATGGCAGAATAAAGGCCCGGCTCCACTGTAAGAGCCAAAATGGCAGAATAAAGGCTGGCTTCACTTTAGGAGCCAAAATGGCAGAATAAAGCCCTGCTTTACTGTAGGAGCCAACATGGCCACATTTCTCTGAAATGGTTCTGCAGTGCTGTGAGTGTTCTGTAAATGGTGAAATGTGACCATGTTGGCTCATACAGTGGAGCCGGCCTTTATTACCCCCCCGCCACAACTACCTCACTTCCAAAAAGTCCCATTTCCAGAAGTCCTGAGCAGAAATAGCAATAACTACTGGAAACATTTTTTTAAATGACTGGGGACTGCCAGTAACCCTCAGTAAATGTGTTAGCGGACAGCAACATCAGGACCAGCAGGACCATCAGGGGTACAGTAACTGCAGAGTGGTCTGGCCTAAATCTTCCTTTGGCCAATCAGCTTATGTACGTATATCTGTATAAAGGTCCTCAAATATGGACTGTGCAGCCAGCAGAATTAAGAACAACATCTGTTTCTGACGTTTAACAGTGAAATGCAGGCTAAAGCATAAACAAAATTGCAGGCACTTTATCTAATTGAATTCACTGTAACTTTGTACCAAAACTGTATTTGTTATTCATGTTGTAATCAACTACTGTAGGTACTATATTATATTGTTATTATCGTCAACAGTTTTATCTTTTGTACAAATTATTTGACGAATGATTGTAAATTTTACATTTAATATCACAATATCTTGTTTTAACACAAAAGCCTAACTGGAAAGCAGCCTTGGCTATAAACTGTATTTGCAGCACATCTGCTTCCTGCTGTTAACTTGCATTGTCCCCAAAACATAAATCAATGAATGAATAAAAACTTTGTTAAACCCTTTGAAGAGTAGGTTTTTTTGGAATGTTTTTTTCTTTCTTTCTTCCAAAAGTCTAGTGTTCTAGAACTCCATTGTTTTCAATTACCAGTCATAGTGATTGTTACATCAGCATTAGAATGTTCAGTTAAGAACATTCTAATCACATATTTTTATACTTTAAAGGGCTAAAACAAAGGCTAGTAGACCCTGGTGGTTGTACAGGTCATATTTGGGGGGTGGGGGGGTCAACCGCCGGTCGCTGTAGTAACCTCGTTTCACGCGCGTGGCCATGGCTGAAACCCTGGTGGGACTTTAGCTAAGCGAGTGATCTGAGCGATCGGACGCACAACCTGCAGACTTGGCCCAATTTTTTTGTGGGGCAACAGAAACACCCCGCCCCCCTGAGGTTCACATACTGACAGCCGGTGGCCCCGATGTGATGAGGGGGTGTGTATGGGGGGGGGCTGTCCCTTTGTGCTGAACCCTGAGCTAATGAATTCACTATCAGCAGTTCCTCTTCCTGGAGGGCTGCTCCCCCCCCCCCTCCCCCCACGCAGGGCTGGGGAAAATGGGGCCAGCTCTTGGCACACTTCTGTGGACGGAGCGAGCGGCACTGAAAGAGTTAAACAGAGAGGCTCATGGGAAGGGTACTGCAGAGAGGGAACAGATGAACTGCAGGAGAAACCGCAGCTAAGAGGGGTGCCACATCACTCCATATCAGCTATAAACACACATTGGCACGTACACACACACACATACATACACACACTTGCACGTACACACACACACACACACACATACATACACACACTTGCACGTACACACACACACACACACACACATACATACACACACTTGCACGTACACACACACACACACACACACGTACACACACAAATGAGTATACACACACACAAGTACACACACACATACATACGCACATACACACACACACAGACACACAAAAAGACAGACAAACAGGCACAGACATAGACAGACCGACACACACACTTATAAACAGGCATGTACACACACACTTACACACACAGAAAGACAAACAGACACAGACCGATACACAGGCACATACACATTCATTCACCCACACATTTGCAATAATACACAAACACATAGTTTCCTCACACACTTACCAACACAGGTACTGTACAACTGTTTGTAATAACACACACTTTGGACTTTTGGCATGTGGGGGGGGTGGGGGGGTTGGTTTAACAGGGTGAAAAAGACATTGTAGGTCCCACTTGAACCTGATGTGAGGTGTGTGGGATGAGGGTGTATGACGGAGGGGTTTTAAAGGGAGATTTGGTTCTCCACAGCCACTGTGGGGGTAATAACAATTTCCCCCCTCAAACCAGAAAAAGAGCCTTTCACTGGGCTCGGGAATTCAGCTGGGAGCTTTTCCGTTTGTTTATGTAGGAATTTTAGGAGGGCCATAAAGCGAGCCGTGTGGTACCCCCTGCCTCTGGGCTATGTGCTGGTGTGGGCCCTGGTGTAGCACAGGTTAAAGAATGCAAAGCCGTGTGGCCAAATAAATGAGAGGTAGAGTCCATTTTGTCCATCTGTCTGTCCATGTGTATATTTACAGCTGGTTATCAGACAGCCCATATATTTCTTTACATTTTCCTCTTTCTGTAAAGTGCTTTTGTCGTGACAGTGTGTCTGTGAAAAGCTTTTATAAATACAATTAAAATTTAATTGAAGTGAAGTTTACCTTATCTGGTAGATTGGATTCTGTATGTCTGCCTATCTATGTCTCTGTGTGTGCTTGTGTATGTGTGTGTGTGTGTGTGTGACAGTGAGTGTGTGCGCATGTGTGTGTGTGAGAGTGTGTGGTTTTGAGATGTCAGATCTGTTAAACAGGATGGTCTGACAGTTTGAGTTTTCACTATGAACGCTGCAATGGAGTTAATGGAAAACATCATCGCCTCATAGCCTGCGGGTTAAACACACCCACAAATCTTACACGCAAACACGTGTACCTGCGTAACATACCTGTGTACCTACACTACCGTTCAAAAGTTTGGGGTCACTTAGAAATTTTTTTGTTTAAAAAAAAAAAAGTATACTTTTATTCACCAAGATAGCATTACATTGATAAAAAAATACAGTCCAGACATTGATAATGTTGATAATAGTTCTCCCATTTTAGGGCACCAAAAGTAGTTAACATAAATTTAAATAAAGTCTTTATATTTCATATTTGGTTGCATATCTTTTGCATGCCATGACTTCCTGATGTCTATGAGCCAACAACAACACAAGACTCTTGATATCTTATTTCAAGATACTCATACAAGCGATACTACAACCTCTCTGCATTTGAATTGATCTCTATGGGAATTGGGGGGTGGCACTATATTAAGCTGTAAATTACACAGGAACAGCATGGAATCCATGATTGGCTTAATGGCTGTAAGTCATCAAAGGTCTGAGGTATCAAACGAGCCTCAAACCTCTGCTGCCAGATATGCAGTAGATATGGATGGATCACTTTAAGGGTTGTTTCTCCTGACTAATTTTCCTATTGAACTCTTTGATCAATTTAATGCTACCTTGGTGAATAAAAGTATCAATTTATAAAAAATAAAAAAAATACATTTCTAAGTGACCCCAAACTTTTGAACGGTAGTGTACCTACACGTGTACTGCACCTGCGGACTTGTGTACCTACATACATGAAACAGGACATATCACACGTGTGTGCGTGTGGAAGGCTCTGCAGTATTCCCCAGGTGAGGGCGTGCACCTGTAATGGGTGATCCTTATTTAACCCGAGTGGAATTTTAATCAAGCTAAACAATCACTATATACAGTAGACACAGGTGCAAATATATGTATTACAAAACTGTCTAGTGCAATTTAATCTGTAAAGTATTATCTTGTGGTTAATACTCCAGGATGAACAAACACACTGATATTAAAGAGAAGCCAAACTTCAATCATAAATGTACTTGGGTTTCTAAAATATCCTGATCTGTAGAAGCTTAGTCTTTTCTGAAGTTGCATTCCATAATTAGAGAGGACAATGTAGTCATGCAGGAAGATTGCAGTCTCAAACACACTGTCATTAATCCTTTTATGGCACACACACAGTGCAGCGTGTGATCTTTTAAAGACATCGATCGCACACTTTCTTTAAATCGCTCTGGATGATGGAATGTAACACGTAAGAGAAAGAGGAAATCTTCCTGTTCAACAGATATCACTGCATCGCAACACATTACAGGCCTTTTAGCAAACGCTCTTACCCAGAGCCACTAACACAGCTTTTTTGCATTTAGCCTGCAAATTTAAACCTGGAATTTCAGCTTCCACAAAATTCAGAGTGGGACACAGAGGAGAGAGCGAGGGCTGAATCTACACCCCCAGAAAGGTCACGCCAATTCCCTTTTCCAAATATACTGCCCTTTTTTGAAGTGAACTTGGCTAAAAAACCAAATGCCTTCTGCAAAAAGCCAAGCTCATGAATCAAAGCGGAGCTCATACTTCAGTCATAAAAGCTTAGCTGCCAAACCCCCGCCCCGACCACCACCTCTCCCAAACCCTCCTCTATACCCCCCTCACCATCCCTCCCCCAATAATGCAGACATCGTCAGTAATTATGTAATTAACACCTAACTTCAAAGGCTGTGCCCTGTTAATTCTCTTCAGACGTTCATTAGTGAAGCCAGGTGCTCGATACGTGGTGCGCTGGCAGGTCCGGGTATGAAGGCCGCTGGTTGTTGGAGCACAATTGCGGTGTCAATGGCTTGATTAGTGCCCTGTTTATTTTGCTGACAGTCTGGGTTTCTGTATTTCACCGATAATTACATTCTCCTCCGACACAATAAAGCAGTCACCAGCTGTTAAGAGATGAAGGATCTCACAGAACTCAGGGTCAACACACACCCTGCCTCGCTCTCTGCAGTGTGTGTGTGTGTTTGTGTGTGTGTGTGTGTGTGTCTGCAGCGTGTCTGTGTTTGTCTGTGTGAGTGCGTCTGCAGCGTGTCTGTCTGTGTATGTGTGTGTGTGTGTGTGTGTTTCTGTCTGCAGCGTGTCTGTCTGTGTATGTGTGTGTGTGTATGTGTACTAGTGGTGTGACCAGAAATGAATTCTGGGAGGATGAATTCAGAGAAATTCCAAAATCTTGTGTGAAAGCCTGAATAGAAGATTGGGACATAAGTTCAGCCGTTCACCCGTTCAGGCTGTCATCCTGGAGCATAAGCGCTTGTTATTTTGGCGCTCTGACCAGGGAGCACCTGGACCGTGTCAAACCTGGTCCTGACCGCCCCGCGGCTCCGTGTTTCTGCTCTACGGCCCGCCAGGCTGTCGCGCTGCGTTAATAACCCTCAGGCGGGGGGGGGGCTATTCCCGCCAATGCCATTGTGAAATTTACCTCTCGCTAACTTCCACCTGTGCCAGCCTGTTCCACTGATAGAATCCTACCTTTCCCTCGGCTCCGCTCGGCCTACCTTTCCCTCGGCTCCGCTCGGCCTACCTTTCCCTCGGCTCCGCTCGGCCTACCTTTCCCTCGGCTCCGCTCGGCCACGCCGAAATAAAACATCTGCAGAGTAGCCGCGAGCGACGGGGGGGGGGGGGGGGGTTTGCATTCTGCGTGACAGCGCCAGCCAATAATCAAGCACCAAGTTTCATTTCAGTTTTAGTTTAAATCAATTTGGGAGAAAGTGGGAGGGAGGAGGGAAGAGCGGGTGGGGGGTGGATCTTCATTTAATTATTCAGCTGGGCTTTCAGAAACTACATCTAAATATAAATATAGCAAAAAAATTATCTGGGCACGGTTGAGCGTCGTCAGTTGTAAAGTAAAATGAAGCAGGTCTGAACTGAACTGGGTTGACAGGAATCTGATTGTGGGGGGGGGGAGTCACAGGCAATGAGCCACACCCCCTGAAAGAGAGAGAGAGAGAGAAAGAGAGTGAGAGAGAGAGGCGGGATAGACAGAGAGAGAGAGCGAGAGAGAGAGAGAGAGGCGGGATAGACAGAGAGAGAGCGAGAGAGAGAGAGAGAGAGAGGAGGGGGGAAAGACAGCGCGTGCAAGAGACAGAGAAGGACAGAGAGAAGTAAACGTGAGACAAAAATAGATTGTGAAAGAGAGAGGGACAGAAAGGACAAAAAAAAGAGGGGGAGAAAGGGAGGGGATACAGAGATGAAGGGATAGTGAAAGAGAGGTGAAAGGAGAGATAAGGTAAGAGAGGCTGCTAAAGTGAGAGGTGAGTACTCAGGTAGCGTCTGGTCTCTGATGCTCAGTCTCACCAGCAGGTGCTGCTGTGAAACCAGGAGACGCTTCTCTGGAGAGAGAGAGCGCTGTACGCTGTGTGTGTGTGTGTGTGTGTGTGCATGTGTGTTTACTTCTGTAAGCGTCTGTCTAAGTATGTATGCATGTGTGAGAGGGGTCGGGTGTTTGCACATACATATATACATGCGTGAGAGGGGTCGGGTGTTTGCACATGCATGTATACATGCGTGGGAAGGGATGGGTGTTTGCACATACATGTATGCATGTGTAAGAGGGGTCAGTTGAAGCTCCATTAGGATGTGGTGGAGTAGCTTGACCTTGGAGGCAGTGTGATGGATGGGTGGACATTCCTTTGAGAAACTGACATCTATAACTCCACAGGAGCTGATGAGAGATATATACACACACACACACACACACACACACACTCACACACACGTATCTTTGTACATTTATATAAATGGCATGTCTGTGACTCACAATGTAAACACAGTTTTTCAGAAAAAGTTTTATATTAACTTGTATTAACTTCCAAACAGAAAATTCTGCTTTTTTTCCCTGAATGTACTGTAACTCTTAGGAGAAACAGTATAACTTACACAGGTATGTCTGAATGAGCTCAGGGATATTCCTCGTAAACTTCTCACAAAAGTGCTGAGTGGCCTTCTGCTCTCTCGCTGGATTTGATGGATGTGATTTCAGTGAAAGGAGGTGAAAGCCGACCGGGGGAAGGGGGCGGCGGGTTTTCCCATCCACGATCCCGCCACAGGCCGTCAACCTAAAGCTGTTCCCCTCCCTGACCAGCAGGGGGCGCACTGGCAGTGCTTTTAAACTTTATTTCTGTTGAATGAGGTAATGCTGTGGTGGGCGTAACCTTGAGAGCGTGTGACGCACTGTGAGTGTTTCAGCCCTCCCTAACTAATCTAAATCAGGCCACTAGCGGCCTCTCCAGCTATACACACACACACACACACACATCCGACAGATTGTGGAAAGTTACGTAAAATAACCCCAAGCGCTCAAACTTATCTGCTTGCTGAGATACCACAGCCTGATCACCTCACATTGCCTCTCTTTTTTAATCTTCTGTTAAAAATATGGTTTTGTGTGGTAGATATAACTGTCTATGGAGTGCCTAAGAGAAGGATTGCATAAAGTGTTCATAAGACTACATATCACCTTCATAAGAACTGCTGAGCACGCTCGAAAACATGTCATTTACTTATCACATTTCTAAATCTTACTGCAAGTGATTTGAACAGTTATAGTCACACGTGGTCATTCGACATCCACGTCATAACCATGCCATTCTGATTTGTTGTGTTATAGCAATAACGTTTCCACAAAATAAGTTTTCGTCAGGTGGCAGAGGTGTTGCACAACTCTGAAGAAGCTGATATGCCAACGCTTATGACATCTTTATGTAGTTTAAGCAGCTTTACATCGGTGATATGACAGCTTTATGCAGCTCTACGTAGGTGATATGACAGCTTTATGTAGCTTTACGTGGGTGATGTGACAGCTTTATGTAGCTTTACGTAGGTGATGTGACAGCTTTATGTAGCTTTACATAGATTATATGACAGCTTTATGCAGCTCTAAGTAGGTGATATGACAGCTTTATGTAGCTTTACGTAGGTGATATGACAGCTTTATGTAGCTTTATGTAGGTGATGTGACAGCTTTATGTAGCTTTACGTAGGTGATGTGACAGCTTTACGTCATTTTAATGTAGAGTAGGACTCTTCATCGAAGTGGTTGCTGGTTTGAATCCTCAATGAGTAGGACGGAAACAGAACACAGCTTTTAAACCGGTCTGCTGTGTTCACCACTCTGTACATAGTGCTAATATGCTAAAATGTAATATCAGTGCAGTAATATCAGCACATTCATATCAGCGCATTAATGCATTAATATCAGTGCATCACTAACAGACCCGATGATGTCACAGCCTTTATTGCCCGATGCTTTCTCAGTGTCAACATTCATTCCCCCTGTCAGGGAGACGGGCCAATCAAGGTGCTGGATGATTAAGGGTTATTTTTATGCAAATAGAGTCTGGGGGGGGGTAGGCGGTTGTAGATCACCGTGGTAACAGCAGTAGCGGAAAGGGGCGGGCTTGTGGCCGACAGAACCTAGCTTTTATTCTGAAAGCCCCTAATAACCATTTGTGGCCATTATGAAAAGGAGCAGGGGTTATGAAGAACAGCCCCAATAAGAGCCCCCCCTCTTCAGTTACAGTGACCTGCCTGGATCATCCCCTGCCTGGATCATCCCCTGCCTGTCTGTCTGTCTGTCTGCCTGTCTGTCTGTGGAGAGGGGTCAGCTGCGGCGGTGGTGTCTAGTTTCGGAAGTAAATTCCCTATGGAAAGATAGAATGGGCTTCGGAGACTATCGACAATTTTTAAAAATATGATTTATAAAATGAGCCGAAACGTTCCTGGATTAGCCTGTGTGGTATAAAGGTATAGACCATATATCGCATGTTCCAATTTGTACTTTTTAGAGTAATGCATTAGTGATTGTAGTTCGACTTGTAGTCCACTTTAATAGACTACATATCCAGTACTGCAACGCACGGGTGGTTCTCGACCCATCTTGGGATGGGAGTACTGCAGCTGAAGAGGCGCTAACGTTAGCTCGTTAAGTTGAGAATAATAATAATAATAATAATAAAACTTTATTTGTATAGCACATTTCATACAAGGATTGTAGCTCAAAGTGCTTTACATCAATAAAATAATGACAGTGTAAGGCAAGCAGCAAGTGCAGTTTATATAATGGGAAAGGTATAAAATAATAATCAACATCATATCAGATCCTAATGTTCTAATAGGTTACTTAGTTACCATAATCTCGTTTCAAACAAACATTAACACATTAATCAAACATCATATCAGATCCTAGTGTTCTAATAGGTTACTTGAGTTACCATAATCTCGTTACAACAAAGGATGGAGTATAAATAGTGGCAGTTAAAAAATTTAAAGTTTAAAAATATAAAATTTAAAATTAAACATTAGCCCAAAAAGGTCAGAAACAGCGCTATGGTTAACCACATAAAGCAATTCTAGCTTTTAGTCCTTCAAGCTAGCTAGCTAACGTTAGAAAAAAGTGTTTAAAAACGGAGCTGTGTGCTACTGGTGGCTAACGTTATATGACAACGTCTGTAGCTGAGGCTGCTCGTTCAGAGGGAGTTATGGGACATGGAGTTTTTAAACAGTGCCAGCGCTGGTATGATCACAAAAAAAAATACTAAAACATAAAATATGCTCGAAGCTGGTCCAGAAAAACTACATAGTTTGCGAACGGACGTTATATTGAACAATCCGGGAAATTGACGGCAAGACATAATCATTAGAAATGGTTTAAAAGTAAGCTTAAGTTAATGTATACGCTCTAATTAAATGGTGAATTTACTTCCGAAACCAGCGTGACGTAGTCACTTGAGTACTCTATTGGGGGTTATAGGAAATTACACTCAGTTTCCCAGCATGCACAGCTCTTCTGCAGTGGAACAAACCCCCCTCCCCCAGATGATGATGATGATGATGATGTAATGGACGGAGAGAGTAGCAGAGATAGGTGGACAGAAAACTAAATGGGGGGAGGGGGGTGGAGGAGTGTGGGTGGCCCTGCATCCTCACTCAGCAAACACCTGTTACACCTGAACCCAAAAACAGCAGAGCTCACCTGCGACAGGTGCGGTTCTTACACGGTCTGTGGCCTGTGTGCTGTGATTTGGGGGCAGGTACCTTATGCTTGTACATTTATGATTCTGGCAGATGACAGAAGCAGAAGGCGAGCACAAAGCGTTTTATGTAACTACACGAAGCTATGTGGCAAAACAGCTGAAATGTACATAAATCGCTGAATTTGGAAATTAATTCATAATTTCAGGTGGAAATGACATAGCTAGATAGCTACTCACTGAGTAATCAAGCATTTCGCTCCCAAGCTAGTAACGGAATGGAATGAAAAATACAACTGATCGCTGTCTGACCTCTCAGAAAAATTAAACCTACACAGAGGTGAGTTTACCTGCGGGTGAACAATGAACCACACCAAGGCTCTCTCTGTCTGTCTCTCTACAAACATGTAGATTATTTCATAAAATGTATTTCACTCCTCATAGAACAGAGCCACAACAGTATGTGACAAGTCTCCTGATTTTGATGGATAATTTTGCCCTGGATTGATCTTTCTGTACATATACACAATCTGTGAAAGGAGAGACAGCAAACAGAGGGATTCCAGAGGACCAAGGCAGGGCCAAGCAGAGACTTCCTGCAAAGAGGTGTGCTCGGTACCCCCAAACCCAGGGATTGAGCTCCATTAAACACAGAGAGCTGCGGAGCTTTATTTGGGATTTTTATTCTCCTTCTAAAGGAGGCGTGGGAGGAGCAGAGAACGAAAGAGAAAATCCTCCGCTATGTCCTTCACCTTTATCGACCGGATTTAAAAGAAAGAAAGAAAAAAGAGGAAGAAAGAGTAGCGGTGCCCGCGATCGCTCGCTCTGCTTTTTAACGGCACACGCAGCAGAGAGCGGCTCTCTCGCACAGCTCCACCCGCGCGTGCTCTCAATCAAAGCCTCGCGCCGTTCACGCTATCGTTGGCCACAGCCGCTGGCAGGGACGCACCGTGCACAAACACGCAATTAATTCCCCTGCCATATCTCTCCTTAATAAATGGCCAGTGTCCAGTACAGTCACTGCCCTTGGATTTAGCCCATGGTCACTGTAGTACGCACGATTTCGATTTTTAACACACACCTTCTGGGACCTGACGGTTTCGGGTTGTATCAGGCAGGCTGATTTTTTAAAATTATAAATAACATTGTTTCAGATCGTATTTGAGCCTTTGCAAATATTAATTATTTACAAACATTATTTACAAATGATGAGCCTACGTGTCACTAATTAGTACAGGCACACGTGTGTAGACCAACAGCTCCCTGCATTTTTATTTAATTAAGCTATAATGAACGTCATTGCTTGTAACGCTTGGTTTCATTTGGTAAAACACGTATATTTGGATCTATCCTGTTTTGCTAGCATAATACAACTGGAATATATAAATATGTTTAATTACACCGTGCTTGTGGCTTTGCTTGGACGAGAGGGAGGAATACGTTCCTTTTTGAGATACTTTTTAAAAACCAGAATGGTGTTAGGCTGCTTAATTTGTGTCTTTTGAGAACATGGTTAAATGAAGCAGAGAATTGCACTCTGCAAAAGGAGGCCGCTTATAGGCTGCCCTCTAACCTATGGTTTTTATTCTTCTGTTTACGGGATTGGTCATTATCTTATTCAGCCCGGCTTAATTTTTTGGGCAAATTAAAAGACTGCAGAGTGTAATCGCCCTGTCGTTTATTTTCTGCATACAATAAGTTGAATCTTATTGTAGTTGTGCTATATTGAGGGGAAAGTGGCATATAATGTAGAAACTGATGAATAATATCAATGTCATTTTGGTGACTTTAAATTTCTCCCCGGGCTTGGTGGGTTTGGTTGGTTTGGTTGGTTTGGTGGGTTTGGTTGGTTTGGTTGGTTTGGTGGGTTTGGTGGGTTTGGTTGGTTTGGTTGATTTGGTGGGTTTGGTGGGTTTGGTTGGACTCAAAATTATGCTGCGGCGTGATTGTAGGGAAATGGTGTGCATCACAAACACCTGTTGAAATTCCACCTCCATTATGAAAAGTAATTTAAATAAACAATCAATAATAATTTCACATTAAGTGAATGTGGTACTTCTGCATATAATGTAATAGAGGGCCTTTCATAGTGTTGGCACTATGACCAATTTTTAAAAAATAGTAACAAAGAAACACTGTTACACAGCAATCAAACCACATCGCTGATCTGGCTGCAGATGTTGCATAACAGAAATATGAAGCTTAAGAGAGAGTGGGGCAGACGGAACTGAACACATTTCTATTCTATCTAAGTGCCCAGTAACCAAGGCACAGGGGAGCCACCAGGGATATTGGGCCCCATCCTCCCAGGCCTGCACAAGTACTATAGCCACCCCATATTTTTTTTGTGGGTCCCTGTCAGTCATTGGAATCGTCCTAAACGCCTCCCCCCATAATGCACTGCTTCGAATGCCATTTAATTTTTTTAACCCAGCAAAAAGACGTGTTACGAGAGCTCGGTTAAATAGACGCTGACCAGCAGCGTTTAACATTTTCAAAAGAGACGCGTGACAGCGCACAGTAGATTTGCCCTTTGTCATGTCTGGCACACTCTCAGGACACCTGGAACAGGTGGGGCACACGGGCACCTGAAGGACCAGAGTGGTTGCTATGGCGCAGTGCGGCAGGGAATAAGACCTCCTCTCTCTAGGTGGCGCTATAGGAATCACACGTCATCCCATAGAACTCCCAGCCTGTCGTTACAAGCAGACATTTCCCCGTTTGTCTCTTTACACATCTTCCACATATAAGGGCAACATTTCATGGGTCAAACACTACAATCAATGACCTATATTCAATCAACATCTGCTCTTATCTTTGACTTTACAACAAAGCATTGCACTCTCTTTATTGAGAGCTGGGCAAGGAACAAATGTGAGCCTCATCATGTCTCTGATAATGGGGTTTAATGTGCGGGACAGAGACGCTCCAGCACTTCCTGGCTAACAGCAAGAGCAAACACACAGATAGGTATGCTACATATTAGCATCAGCATACAGTCTCAACACCACAGCTACACAGTAAAATGTCCAGTGTTAATTCAACTCTAACAGTGTTAATTCAACTCTAACAGAGTACATATGAGCCTAATCTGGCCAGAGATATGTACTCTACTAGAGTTGAATTAACACTGGACATTTAACTGTGAATTTACTGTGTACATTCTGTTCCCTTGTTTTGTGAAAAAAGTATTGGGTTTGCAAGCAGCCAATAGCTTGATCCGCCGGATTCGAACACCAGTTGTGTTGAATCCTTCAGAAAAATGGGAAATCTACCTTGCCTCTCTCGATAACCGACATTGTGAGTGTAAAGTACGACTTAATGCAAGTTGCTCTGGAGAAAGGCGTCCACTAAGCAAATTAATAACAAGTACAAAGACAACATTTCGCCAGGGGTACGATTTAAAAGCTGACCCTCGCACATTTTTTTAGTTTTACTGATCATTTATCATGCAGAAGATGAGCGGCTAAAATAGACAACTTTGCCTCAAGTAAAGTGTTTTTGGTGTACATTGAAACATACTTGCTGTGTGTGTGTGTGTGTGTGTGTGTGTGTGTGTGTGTGAATACTTGCTGAATCTATTTGAATTCCAGGAACCTCAAATATTTTGTGTCTTGTTAATTAATGGGATTTTAATGTTTTATTTTTATTTTTTTAAGAACATTAAGTCTGATAGCAGATAAAACATTAGACTGCATATACAACATCAGATAACTTAGCATTCCTTGTGTCACACACACGCACACACACACACGCACGCACGCACGCACGCACGCACACACACACACACACAAGCACACACACGCACGCACGCACACACGCACACGCAAGCACACACCCTTCAGAACACACACCTACGCTGCGTTTCCGGGACGTACTCTCCTTTTGGATAGATTACTGCCACGGCACAGAGACATAAAAGCCTTCAGTGGCCACAGCAGCAGACATGTGCAGAACTTAACTGTGTGAAAGTAATCTGCAGTTTTAGGTAGAAAGTGGGCTAAGGGAGAGAGCGTGACGATGCTTTTCCTTCCGCCCGGAGCCGTGAGTCTTTCCTTTATGCTTTCTCTCTCTCTTTTCCCCTCCTCTTTCATTCTCTCCCTTCTTTCTCACTAGCCTCCCTTCTTTAAACTTCTCTTTTATGCATCCACCATGTTAATGGATTTCAACATTTTTAATACCGCTTTTTTTTTACGCTTACATATCTCTTACTGACAGGTCCTGTGAGTGCGTGTGTGTGTGTGTGCGTGTGTGTGCGTGTGCGTGTGCACATGTGTATATGTCTCTGTGTGTGTGTGCCTGTGCATGTGAATAAGACCAAGATTATCTTGCTGTAGCGCAAATAAAAGCAACAACGCGAGAAGACCTTGAAAGCACATCACTTCTTTTTTCTTCCAAACCAGGTCATGTGACCTCATCATGTGATCCTTAACGCTGAGATTGTTTGTGATGTTCAATAGCTTTCACCTTCACCAGTGCAGAAGATGACTTCATTTTTATTCAGAGAAAATAGCAGTTCTATCACGCTGCACTGTCAAATTCTATTCTACCCACAATGCAACAGGACGAGAATTCCACTGGTGCACATTACAAATGAGTGCTTATGAAAGGGTAATGATTGATTGGCAATTTAATGACACGGAGCCCATACTTGTACTGCATTTATATGCATTTAGAGACTATCAAGTGGACTGCAGCCCTCCAAACACATTTATATAAAGATTCAAATGGATACCTTGGGGAAAGAGAAAGAATGAGCATCACGCCCACAGCAGACATGCACATACACACGCTTACATGCACACACACGCAAGCGCACACGCACAAATACATGCACGCACACACACAAATACATGCACGCACACACACAAATACACAAGCAAATGCACACACACACACACACACACACACATAAATACACAAGCAAATACACAAGCAAATGCACACACACAAATACACACATGCATATGCTTACATGCACGCACACACACACACACACGCACACACACACACACACACACACACAAATGTACACACACACATGCACGCACGTTCACCAACAGACACACACACAAGCACAAAAACACAAAGGAAGAAAGCATATATATATCTGCATCTTGGAAGGTGTTTGGCCCCAGGGTTCAAGTAATGCCTTGATGTAGTATTGATTATGTCTGAGGGACATTGTGTGTGTGTGTGTGTGTGTGTGTGTGTGTGTGCGTGTGTGTGTGTGTGTGTATAGTATAGGGTTTGTGTATGTACGTGTGTGCATGTGTGTATAGTGTATAGAGTGTGTGTGTGTAGTGTATTGGGTGTGTGAAGGTGTATAGCATATAGGGTGTGTGTGTGTTTGTGTGTAGTGTATAGTGTGTGTGTGTGTGTGTGTGTGTGTGTGTGTGTGTGTGCAGTGTATCGGGTGTGTGAAGGTGTATAGCATATAGGGGGTGTGTGTGTGTGTGTGTATGTGCGTGTGTGCGTGTGTGTATAGTGTATAGAGTGTGTGTGTGTGTGTGTATAGTGTATAGAGTGTGTGTGTGTGTGTGTGTGTGTGTGTTTGTTTGTACCTCAGGGCCTCAGCATGCCTCCTGGTCTAATGACTCAGTTTAAAAAAAAAAAGGTTTTCCACTCTGTTCAGAGTAGTTCAGCCAATTTCAAAGCCAAAACAAGAGAAAAATCACAAACAAATGGAGTGGAAAACGAATAAAACAGTGATGCGTGTGTGTGAGAGAGCGTGTGTGTGTGTGTGTGTGCAACTTAAACACTCGAATGTGTGTGAGAGAGTGTGTGTGCAACTTAAACACTCGAGTGTGTGTGAGAGAGTGTGTGTGTGCAACTTAAACACTCGAATGTGTGTGAGTGAGTGTGTGTGCAACTTAAACACTCGAGTGTGTATGAGAGAGTGTGTGTGTGCAACTTAAACACTCGAGTGTGTGTGAGAGAGTGTGAGAGAAAAACCCTTATTCTCCACACAGAACAGAAAGGGAGGGATGGATGGAGGAGAGAGAGAGAGAGAGAGAGAGAGAGAGAGAGAGAGAGAGAGAGAGAGAGAGAGAGAGAGAGAGAGAGAGAGAGCATGTCAGTGCCATGCATAGAGCACATTCTTGCCTGGGGCTCAAAGGTTAACCTGTTTCCTCTGTTAACCTGGTTTTATGCTCAACATCAATCCGCTCAAAATAAGTAGCTGCACACAGTGTATATATCTCTATGTACACACTAACATTCCCCTTATATAGAGCTGAGCACATCGCACAGTGTATATATCTCTATGTACACACTAACATTCCCCTTATATAGAGCTGAGCTCATTGCACAGTGTATATATCTCTATGTACACACTAACATTCCCCTTATATAGAGCTGAGCTCATTGCACAGTGTATATATCTCTATGTACACACTAACATTCCCCTTATATAGAGCTGAGCACATCGCCCACAGTGTATATATCTCTATGTACACACTAACATTCCCCTTATATAGAGCTGAGCACATCACAGTGTATATATCTCTATGTACTCACTAACATTCCCCTTATATAGAGCTGAGCTCATCTCACACAGTGTATATATCTCTATGTACACACTAACATTCCCCTTATATAGAGCTGAGCACATCGCAGTGTATATATCTCTATGTACACACTAACATTCCCCTTATATAGAGCTGAGCTCATTGCACACAGTGTATATATCTCTATGTACACACTAACATTCCCCTTATATAGAGCTGAGCTCATCTCACACAGTGTATATATCTCTATGTACACACTAACATTCCCCTTATATAGAGCTGAGCACATCGCAGTGTATATATGTCTATGTACACACTAACATTCCCCTTATATAGAGCTGAGCACATCGCACAGTGTATATATCTCTATGTACACACTAACATTCCCCTTATATAGAGCTGAGCACATCGCACAGTGTATATATCTCTATGTACACACTAACATTCCCCTTATATAGAGCTGAGCTCATTGCACACAGTGTATATATCTCTATGTACACACTAACATTCCCCTTATATAGAGCTGAGCTCATCGCACACAGTGTATATATCTCTATGTACAGACTAACATTCCCCTTATATAGAGCTGAGCTCATCTCACACAGTGTATATATCTCTATGTACACACTAACATTCCCCTTATATAGAGCTGAGCTCATCTCACACAGTGTATATATCTCTATGTACACACTAACATTCCCCTTATATAGAGCTGAGCACATCGCACACAGTGTATATACCTCTATGTACTCACTAACATTCCCCTTATATAGAGCTGAGCACATCGCACAGTGTATATATCTCTATGTACACACTAACATTCCCCTTATATAGAGCTGAGCACATCGCAGTGTATATATCTCTATGTACACACTAACATTCCCCTTATATAGAGCTGAGCACATTACACACAGTGTATATATCTCTATGTACACACTAACATTCCCCTTATATAGAGCTGAGCACATCGCACACAGTGTATATATCTCTATGTACACACTAACATTCCCCTTATATAGAGCTGAGCACATCGCACACAGTGTATATATCTCTATGTACACACTAACATTCCCCTTATATAGAGCTGAGCTCATTGCACACAGTGTATATATCTCTTTGAAGACTGCGTGTTGGAATATTACTACAGTTTGATTTTATAGATATAATGCCTAACAACGTAAACAGCTTGTAAACTTCAACACTGACTCTTAATAATGTAAAGGCCATACACTGGTGCATACAAATAAATAATCAATAATCGTACTTTACGAGTGTACAAATGAATCTGAATATTATTTAAGATTCAGTCATTTCTGTGGATGGTGCAGAAACACAACCTTTTAAAATTAAATGAATATGCACAAATACTTACATATACACACACAATCTTTCCATAACAGGCCATACGACACTATAGTGGGTCGACCCCCAGTGTTTTGACATTCTCTCATTCTCTTTTGGATCTTACAGCATAATGGTTCTGGTACCATGGTTGGTAGTAACATACTACACGTAATAAAGTTAACTTTATCAAGAAATAAAAAATTACGTATTTTAAAAGGTGCACCGTCAGGTTACAGTTATTTTCATAAAGAAGAGCGCTGCACAGTTTGGAATCCATTAGATAGCAAGATTAAAATATACATAATCTCACATCAGAATGACGGCTATCAGGGGCGCTGTCTGTCACCACTGCAAGTAAATTACTGAGAGGTAGCTAAAGCCCCATCTCACCAGGAAGCCTAGCTCATCATTTCTTACAATGGGGAGCTTTAATTCGACTTTCCCGCTCCGGGAAAATATCGCCACCATTTCATTTTTAAAAAGCATTCACATGAGTTTGCATAAGCAACAGGAGTCGTTTGCCTAACTTACATCAAATGATTGAAAGGGAGGAACTGGCTTCTACCCAGAAATACTTCAAACTAGTTAGCTAACCAACTCCTCCAACATCTCCAACATTTCAGGAACATCGACTCCTCGAAGTCTTGGGACTGTGGCAGTGTGCTAGCAAGATTGAAGCTGGAAATAGTGACTATCACTGTCACTTAGTGCTAGCAAGCCAAGTTAGTAAACTAGCTATAATCAGATGTTTTGCTTATTGTTAGCCAGATAACTTTTCAAGGCCAGGGGCGCACAACAACGTCCAATCCATTTCAGGATTTCTTATTTATTAAATTAGCTCAATCATATCTTGATCTGACATTTGTATAAGCACCAGCTTCAGCCGCAGACTGTAAGAAGGAAGGAAACCGGAGACCCCGGAGGAAACCCACACGGACAAAAAACAACACGCAGACCAGCCCTCCAGGACTAGAGTCGTGCTCCCCTGACCTAGCCAGCGCAGCTAAATTTTCTAACCAGCTAGAACAAGCCATCTGTCTTCTTCCATCTCAGCGACAGTAAGAACACAATTACAGTGGCTGACAACACACACACACGCACGCACGCACGCACGCACGCACACATCCACACTGTCTTAGTCATGTAATTCATATTCAGTGGCTGTTTACATTTACAAAGGAATTCACCCAATCCTATCCGGGACTCTGGGAAAAGCAGAGAGCCGAGAGGGCCAATGGAGACTCACTACCCAGACTGAGCATTATGGGATGCCTCAGGCCAGTCGTTATGGCAACACAAACATGTGCCCATGATGGAGCAGGAGGATGAAAGACAGTGAGAAAAATGTACAAAATTATGGAAACTGCACATTGTCACAGGAGTGCTGGAGTCTGTAGCTGGATATGGCAGCTGGTACAGAACTTCTGAGGGTTAGATAATGGATGGGTGATGGGGTGGGTGTTTGTGGTCTGTGTACAGGGTGGGGGAGCGGAAGAGAGTTATACCCCATGCTGGCCATTCTCCTGCAGCAGTGGTACCCCATTCTGGCCATTCTCCTGCAGCAGTGGTACCCGCAGACAGATCCAGGTATTTCATAATGTTCCATCTCAAGCACACCTGATGTAACTAATCAAGGGATTAAATAACGGAGATTGCAACAACGAGCAAATATGACAGGGCAGGGCATTGGAGGGGAGGGGGGGTTTGATCCACTCCTCTAGATTACCTGTGCAAGTGAAGAGAGATCGCACACCAAGCCGGGATTCAGGTTATTATTTATTTATATTTTCCTCTGCTGTCTTTTTAACATATTTGCAGGTGATGCATCTCCCCGCTCGTCCCAGGGGACGGGCTATTAAACACGGGACAGGTTTAGCTGCCTTCTCTGGGCTCCAGTGACCATGCAGCCAGTGATATAAGGGGAGAATGTGACCCGTCTTCCCTTCATCTGGCTCAAATCAGCGGCATTCGTACGCTTGCCTGATTTTACGAGCCGTCAACCGTATCCCTCCCACACCTCGGAGCTCCCCTCTCCCACCTGTAATTATTGGTGCAGGTTTTCAGAGGGCCCGCCCCTTCCCCAATGCTCTTGCCACTTTCCAGCCAATCAGCCACAGGCAAGTCTGATAAACCCCGCCCACTTTATGTCTGCAGTCATGCACCTCAGGTAGGATTGATAATTAATATGATCTGAGAGCAGTGCTAACGCATGCACACCTGGTAGGACTACAACTACCACAACTCCTACTACCTCTACTATTATCACTACTATTACTGTCAATGATGATGATGATGGTGATGATGATGATGATGTCATCCTGTGTAGTCTCCCTCCAGTAAAAAGCAGTGAAACGGTGAAACTGAAGTATGAATGGAACAGCCCTTTCTGCAGTGATAGTGTCCGCAAAGCCAGAACCATGGCAACAGCTCTTTAAAAATATATAAAAAAACAGCGATATCTAATCTCATCCACACCGGGGTTTATTCAAAAGGCAAGCAATTCAAAATCGGGAGATATGAAGTATAAATAAGACAGTGATATACCGAACAAAAACTCTCTTCCCCTTGGGCAGAGAGAAATGAGGATTTGAATCGATTTCTTGTCTTTACAAACCCAGTCAGGTAAATTACCTGTAAGTCGAGAATAAAAGGTTTTTAGCTTGCATGTTTTTATTTATCTATCTACAGTATTTATTTATTTCATTATTTCTGTTTAAAATTCTTGCAGCAGTTGATAAAAAATTCCATGGAATCAAGCTGTCTATGATGTCACTTCCTGTCAGCTGAGGACCGCATCACACCTCCAGACAGCTGGCCCTGCAAGCTGGTGTGCTCTTATCTGAAGAATAACAATGAGGCTTGCATTGTTCAGAAACACACATCCATATGAGCTACTCAGAGGACAAACACAAATCCCTGTGCGCACAAAACTTCAGCTAACCAGGGCCCCGTTTCCCAAAAGCATCATAGATAAAGGTCATCTTAACCAGGGCCCCGTTTCCCAAAAGCATCTTAGATAAAGGTCATCTTAACCAGGGCCCGTTTCCCAAAAGCATCTTAGATAAAGGTCATCTTAACCAGGGCCCCGTTTCCCAAAAGCATCTTAGATAAAGGTCATCTTAACCAGGGCCCCGTTTTCCCAAAAGCATCTTAGATAAAGGTCATCTTAACCGTTTCCCAAAAGCATCTTAGATAAAGGTAATCTTAACCAGGGCCCCGTTTCCCAAAAGCATCTTAGATAAAGGTCATCTTAACCAGGACCCGTTTCCCAAAAGCATCTTAGATAAAGGTCGTCTTAACCAGGTCCCGTTTCCCAAAAGCATCTTAGATAAAGGTCATCTTAACCAGGACCCATTTCCCAAAAGCATCTTAGATAAAAGTCATCTTAACCAGGGCCCCGTTTTCCCAAAAGCATCTTAGATAAAGGTCATCTTAACCAGGACCCATTTCCCAAAAGTATCTTAGATAAAAGTCATCTTAACCAGGGCCCCGTTTTCCCAAAAGCATCTTAGATAAAGGTCATCTTAACCAGGACCCATTTCCCAAAAGCATCTTAGATAAAGGTCATCTTAACCAGGACCCGTTTCCCAAAAGCATCTTAGATAAAGGTCGTCTTAACCAGGTCCCGTTTCCCAAAAGCATCTTAAATAAAGGTCATCTTAACCAGGGCCCCGTTTCCCAAAAGCATCTTAGATAAAGGTCATCTTAACCAGGACCCATTTCCCAAAAGCATCTTAGATAAAGGTCGTCTTAACCAGGTCCCGTTTCCCAAAAGCATCTTAGATAAAGGTCATCTTAACCAGGACCCGTTTCCCAAAAGCATCTTAGATAAAAGTCATCTTAACCAGGGCCCCGTTTTCCCAAAAGCATCTTAGATAAAGGTCATCTTAACCAGGACCCATTTCCCAAAAGCATCTTAGATAAAGGTCATCTTAACCAGGACCCATTTCCCAAAAGCATCTTAGATAAAAGTCATCTTAACCAGGGCCCCGTTTTCCCAAAAGCATCTTAGATAAAGGTCATCTTAACCAGGACCCATTTCCCAAAAGCATCTTAGATAAAGGTCATCTTAACCAGGTCCCGTTTCCCAAAAGCATCTTAGATAAAGGTCATCTTAACCAGGACCCGTTTCCCAAAAGCATCTTAGATAAAGGTCGTCTTAACCAGGTCCCGTTTCCCAAAAGCATCTTAGATAAAGGTCATCTTAACCAGGACCCGTTTCCCAAAAGCATCTTAGATAAAGGTCGTCTTAACCAGGTCCCGTTTCCCAAAAGCATCTTAGATAAAGGTCATCTTAACCAGGACCCGTTTCCCAAAAGCATCTTAGATAAAAGTCATCTTAACCAGGGCCCCGTTTTCCCAAAAGCATCTTAGATAAAGGTCATCTTAACCAGGACCCATTTCCCAAAAGCATCTTAGATAAAGGTCATCTTAACCAGGACCCATTTCCCAAAAGCATCTTAGATAAAAGTCATCTTAACCAGGGCCCCGTTTTCCCAAAAGCATCTTAGATAAAAGTCATCTTAACCAGGGCCCCGTTTTCCCAAAAGCATCTTAGATAAAGGTAATCTTAACCAGGACCCATTTCCCAAAAGCATCTTAGATAAAGGTCATCTTAACCAGGACCCGTTTCCCAAAAGCATCTTAGATAAAGGTCGTCTTAACCAGGTCCCGTTTCCCAAAAGCATCTTAGATAAAGGTCATCTTAACCAGGGCCCCGTTTCCCAAAAGCATCTTAGATAAAGGTCATCTTAACCAGGACCCGTTTCCCAAAAGCATCTTAGATAAAGGTCGTCTTAACCAGGTCCCGTTTCCCAAAAGCATCTTAGATAAAGGTCATCTTAACCAGGGCCCCGTTTCCCTAAAGTCATCTTAGAGTAAAGATCATCTTAGATAAAGGTAATCTTAGGCTATTTTGTTTTTATATTACTTTCATTGTTTGTTTGTTTTCTGTCTTTTTTTGTGTGCCTTTATCTCTATATTTTGAGGATCTTTTTTAATGTAATGTCAGTATATTCTAATAATTTTAATCATAAAATGAATGAAGCACTAACACAAGCCACTCTAAGACGATCTTACCCCTAAGATGCTTTCGGGAAATGGAGCCCAGGATTTTTTGAGAAAACCTCTCAGAGAACTGGCCAGAAAACACCACGTTCAACCAAATACTGCTGCAATCATGCTGCGGGACAATAACGCAGTCTGATTGGTGAGACCCCTCCCATCCCCACAACACACCCCCATAACACTCCCAGCTTGTGTACTAATTAAGGTTATGGTATATGTATGGTTTTAGGCTATAGTGGTTTGGTTTGATGCTACTCTTCTTAGGGCTCGCGATGGTTGAATATTATTATTGCTCATATTAATTATATAAACACACTTTAGATTTCCTATACTGCAGGCTGTTCTGGATAAGAGTGTCTGCTGGATGCATGTGACGTAATGAAGAAAGGAATATCTAGGAAACTCTTCAGGTGTGAAGTCTGGGTGAGGATAACACAGGTCCCTGCCCCAGTGTGGAACAGACAGGTTTGGGTGAGGATAACACAGCTCCCTACCCCAGGGTGAGACAGACAGGTTTGGTGCGGATAACACAGCTCCCTGCCCCAGGATGAGACAGACAGGTTTGGGTGAGGATAACACAGGTCCCTGCCCCAGTGTGGAACAGACAGGTTTGGGTGAGGATAACACAGCTCTCTGCCCCAGGGTGAGACAGACAGGTTTGGGTGAGGATAACACAGCTCCCTGCCCCAGGGTGAGACAGACAGGTTTGGGTGAGGATAACACAGCTCTCTGCCCCAGGGTGAGACAGACAGGTTTGGGTGAGGATAACACAGCTCTCTGCCCCAGGGTGAGACAGACAGGTTTGGGTGAGGATAACACAGCTCTCTGCCCCAGGGTGAGACAGACAGGGTTGGGTGAGGATAACACAGCTCTCTGCCCCAGGGTGAGACAGACAGGTTTGGGTGAGGATAACACAGCTCTCTGCCCCAGGGTGAGACAGACAGGTTTGGGTGAGGATAACACAGATCTCTGCCCCAGGGTGAGACAGACAGGTTTGGGTGAGGATAACACAGCTCTCTGCCCCAGGGTGAGACAGACAGGTTTGGGTGAGGATAACACAGATCTCTGCCCCAGGGTGAGACAGACAGGTTTGGGTGAGGATAACACAGCTCTCTGCCCCAGGGTGAGACAGACAGGTTTGGGTGAGGATAACACAGCTCTCTGCCCCAGGGTGAGACAGACAGGTTTGGGTGAGGATAACACAGCTCCCTGTCCCAGTGTGGAACAGACAGGTTTGGTGCGGATAACACAGCTCCCTGTGCTGTAGCTCACCAGGTTGTCCAGTATGGGACGGAATTGCCAGTGGGAGTTTTGATGTTTGTCTTCATTATCAGCAGTGAAGGGAAAGCCCTGCATTCCACACGCGCTTCATTAGACTCTCTAACTGGGCTGCTTCACGCCTCAGCTAACGCTTCAGATCAATCCAACACACACTGACACGCTCAGGCTGCACACGCACACACACTCACATTCATACACATACTCACATATACACACTCACATAAATACACATACACACATATACACACTCACATAAATACACACTCACATACATACACACATAAACACACACACTCACATTCATACACATACACACATATACACACTCACATAAATACACACTCACATACATACACACATAAACACACACACTCACATACACACATATACACACATCTACACACAATCACATACACATCTACACACACTCACATACATACACACATAAACACACATACTCACATACACACACACTCACATTCATACACATACACACATATACACACTCACATAAATACACACTCACATACATACACACATAAACACACACACTCACATACACACACATACACACATATACACACTCACATACATACACACATAAACACACACACTCACATACACACATCTACACACAATCACATACACATCTACACACACTCACATACATACACACATAAACACACATACTCACATACACACACACTCACATTCATACACATACACACATATACACACTCATATAAATACACACTCACATACATACACACATAAACACACACACACTCACATACACACATATACACACATCTACACACAATCACATACACATCTACACACACTCACATACATACACACATAAACACACACACTCACATACAGTCAAGCCGGAAAGTCTGCACACCCCTTTCACCTTCTCCAAGTTTTATTACGTTACAGACTTATACTACAATAGATTGAGTTAATTTTTTGCCTCAAACTTCTACACACAATAGCCAATAATGATGAAGTGAAGACAGGTTTTTAGAAAATATGCTATTTTATTTTACTGACAAAAATAGGTTATTTAGGGGTTACATATCTGTACACACCCTTCGCCTAATACTTGGTTGCTGCACCTTTGGCAGCGATTACAGCTTCAAAGCGTCTTGGGAAAAAAGCTATGAGCTTGACACACTTGTTTCTGGACATTTTTGCCCATTCCTCTTGGCATATCCTTGCAAGCTCAGGTTGGAAGGGGAGCATCGGTGCACAGCCATTTTCAGCTCTTTCCACAGATGTTCAATTGGATTCAGGGCTGGGCCACTCAAGGACATGCATAGACTTTCTCCGAAGCCACTCCTTTGTTCTCTTGGCTGTGTGCATCGGGTCATTGTCATTGTAAACCTTCGCCCCAGTCTGAGGTCCAGAGCGCTCTGGAGCAGGTTTTCTTCAAGGATCTCGGTGTACTTAGCTGCATTCATCTTTCCCTCTATCAGGACTAGTCGCCCCATTCCCGCTGCTGAAAAACATCCCCACATCATGATGCTGCCACCGCCATGCTTCACTGTAGGGATGGTATTAGCCAGGTGATGAGCGGTGCCTGGTTTCCTCCAGACGTGACGCTTGGTATTCAGGCCAAAATGTTCAATTTTGGTTTCATCAGACCAGAGAATCTTGATTCTCATGGTTTGAGAGTCCTCTAGGTGCTTTTTGGCAAACTCCAAGCGGGCTCTGATGTGCCTTTTACTAAGGAGGGGATTCCGTCTGGCCACTCTACCATAAAGGCCTGATTGGTAGAGTGCTGCCTGGATGGTTGATCTTCTGAAAAGTTCTCCCATCTCCACAAGGATACGCTGGAGCTCTATCAGAGCGACCCTCGGGTTCCTGCTCACCTCCCTGGCTAAGGCTCGTCTTCCAGGTTTAGGAAGATTCTTAGTGGTCCCAAACTTCTTCCATTTATGAATGATGGTGGCCACTGTATTCTTTGGGACCTGTAAAGCTGCAGAGATTTTTCCGTACCCTTCTCCAGATCTATGCCTTGACACAATCCTGTTTCTGAGGTCTGCAGATAATTCCTTTGACCCCATGACTTGGAGTTAGCTCTGACTTGCACTGTCAACTGTGGGACCTTATATAGGCAAGTGTTGGCAATCCCCAATCATGTCCAATCAATTTAATCTATCACAGATGGACTCCAATTAAGTTGTAGAAACATTTCAAGCAGTATCAGTGGAAACAAAATGCACCTCGGCTCACTTTTGGGTGTCATATCAAAGAGTGTGCACACTTGTGTACATATGATATTTTACATTTAGATTTTTAATTAGCACAAATGTTTAAAAACCTGTTTTCACTTTGTCATTATGGGCTATTTTGTGTAGAATTTTGAGACAAAAAATGAACTAAATCTATTGTAGAATATGTCTGTAACGTAATAAAACGTGGAGAAGGTGAAAGAGTGTGCAGACTTTCCGGCTTGACTGTACACACATATACACACTCACATACATACACACATAAACACACACACTCACATACACACATATACACACATACACACACATATATATACGTACACACACACACTCACACACATACACACACACTCACGTACACACACACACTCACACACTCACGTGCATGCAGACAGAGAGACAGCTTATTCCTGCATAATTATATATAACTGAAATAACTCACCAGCTCCACAAAGTTCACTCATCAGAAATCACAATCAATACCTGATTACTGTCAGGGGGTTTATTACAGTTTAGTGAAGCTCCTTCAACCCCCACCCTCACCCTCATTATCATACATCTCATATATACCCCACCCTCATTATCATACATCTCATATATACCCCACCCTCATTATCATATATCTCATATATACCCCACCCTCATTATCATATATCTCATATATACGCCACCCTCATTATCATATATCTCATATATACCCCACCCTCATTATCATATATCTCATATATACCCCACCCTCATTATCATATATCTCATATGTACCCTCACCCTCATTATCATATATCTCATATATACCCCACCCTCATTATCATATATCTCATATATACCCCACCCTCATTATCATATATCTCATATATACCCCACCCTCATTATCATATATCTCATATATACCCCACCCTCATTATCACATATCTCATATATACCCCACCCTCATTATCATATATCTCATATATACCCCACCCTCATTATCATATATCTCATATATACCCCACCCTCATTATCATATATCTCATATATACCCCACCCTCATTATCATATATCTCATATATACCCCACCCTCATTATCATATATCTCATATATACCCCACCCTCATTATCATATATCTCATATATACCCCACCCTCATTATCATATATCTCATATATACCCCACCCTCATTATCACATATCTCATATATACCCCACCCTCATTATCATATATCTCATATATACCCCACCCTCATTATCACATATCTCATATATACCCTCACCCTCATTATCATACATCTCATATATACCCCACCCTCATTATCATATATCTCATATATACCCCACCCTCATTATCATATATCTCATATATACCCCACCCTCATTATCATACATCTCATATATACTCCACCCTCATTATCATATATCTCATATATACCCCACCCTCATTATCACATATCTCATATATACCCCACCCTCATTATCATATATCTCATATATACCCCACCCTCATTATCACATATCTCATATATACCCCACCCTCATTATCATATATCTCATATATACCCCACCCTCATTATCATATATCTCATATATACCCCACCCTCATTATCATATATCTCATATATACCCCACCCTCATTATCATATATCTCATATATACCCCACCCTCATTATCTGCTCCAATCAAACAGCAAGCCTGGTGCCAGGCCTCTATTGGCAGAAAGTAAACATGCTCAAGTAACCGGCAACCAATCAGAATTAAGGGCTGAATAGCAGGAAGAGGACCAGTGTCAAAAGTGAATAACCACCACAACCTCTATTCAGCACTGAAAACATATCCAACAGGTTCATAAAAGGACTGTCTTCAGTTCAGTTGAACCTGCATGTAAGACCTTGTTTGCTTTACAAATCCATCTGGATAAGAACACCAAATGGCAGTAATATAATGCAATATAATGAAACTAAATTAGACCTTTTAAATTCGGAATAAAAAGTTACTTTCAAGTTATGTTAAAGTTGTCAAGTTGTCTTTCATCACAAAATACTTTGGGTTTCTAATTCAAATCTACTCAATGAAGTGTGAGGAAAATAATTTCGCAAACACTTTGTTTTTCATAAGTTATGCACTGAGCACATCACAGATGGATTATTGTTTCTCCAAACCCGTGAAACCAGGTATCAACTATTAAAGGAGTCTCATAACTTCTATCTGAATGTGTGGTGAAGCATGACTTAGGCGTTGAGTAATGATGAAGCTCCATGGTGCGAATGTGTAGGGACGGGTTTAGAAGTGGAGGTGCCAGTAGAGGTGATATTCCCCATTAACCCACCACACCGAGGTAGTTCTGGCCCACCTGGTTATATGCAGGCCCAACTACATTCATATTTGTTGCGATGCTGCTGCTTCGCGGGAGCACAGGCTTGACTGTAGCTTTGCCTTTCTTTAGCTCTAACGGGTGTTTGTCTTAAATTCACGTGTTGCTAGCCGCTTTGGCTAAAAGCATCTACCAAAATAACAAAATTGTAGATTGCGTCTACTTTGATCATGTTAATAATATTATTAATATTTTTTCCTCAGACAGTTGGCAAAGGTCATCAGTTTCATCCCACGTGTCCCTGGGGGGGGGGGGGGGGGTATTTATAGCCCCGTCTGCCCTGTTCACCCGGAGTGATGGGGAGATGTCAGGTGGGCAGGCCGCTATTTCACGGCTTGTTAGACGCTAACGCCGCAACACGGAGCATTTTGCAGGCTTACGGGGGGGGGGGGGGGCTGATAGGCTCAAGGTTCATCCAAACCATTAGAGTTTAGAGGGTGGTAGAATTGTGTGTGTGTGTGTGTGTGTCAGTGTTTACCCCCTGATTGGCTCTCTCCCTTTCATCACCATCCAGGGCCCGGTTCTGACAGCACTGTGCTCCTGTCCCACCCAGAGTTGTCATGGGTCTGGTAAACCGGGCTATGGTAGCATTGACCGGGCAGATAATGAGGTGCTTTAAAGAGCTCCAGTGGGCCTCTCTGAGCCCCAGAAGGTGGGCAGGCTCATTAGATGAGTCGCCCCGGCAACGCTGACGAAGGCCAAGGTCAAGTTATTTATTGGCCTCGCTGTAAACAGAGATGAGGCGGGCGGCTAAGGGGAGTTATTATCTGAATGACTGGCCTTTTCTCTGAGGGAACGTGTGGGACTGGAGAAGACGGGGGGGGTGGTGCTTACAGACGTGAGCCCAGGAAAGAACAAAATTAAGAGTCAACACCCACATGTACGCATGGCTGCTCACATAATGAAACATAAACACACACACACACACTAAAAAACACAGAGAAACACACGCACACACACACACACACACTCAAAAACACGCACAAACACACACACACACACTGTTATAGCTAACCACATCTGACGGCCCACATAACCGCACACATTAAAGTGCATTCCTCTCCAGGAGAGAAACGAGCGTGCGGATTCGCCTTTAAGCTAAAATCACATCCTCACTGCACCTGTGGCATATGATATGAGACCTATTATTCTGAAGAGCACTGTACATTGAAGTCATTTGACCAGCGGTCAAGTGGGGATCAATTCAAACGCAGCGTACGCGTACATGCTGTGAAATAAGCAACTTAAAGAAGGCTGAGCGAGATGGAGAGACATCGCTCTCCGGAAGCACAAAAATTTACACACAACACCCCCGCCAAGGTGCAAGGATCTGCTCGTTTTGAGTGACACAAATTATTTAAATATATCAGCAAAGGTAGGAAGGGAAATGTATGTGTGTGTCTGTGTGTGTGTGTGTGTGTGTCTGTGTGTGTCTGTGTGTGTGTGTGTATGTGTGTGTGTGTGTGTGTGTCTGTGTGTATGTGTGTGTGTGTGTGTGTGTGTGTGTGTGTATGTGTGTGTGTGTGTGTGTGTGTGTATACAACTTCTGTGTCACTGAATACTCAACGGTTTTCCATGACAAAACCAGACACTCCCACCCCCCATCCAATGGTGCCTTGGCAGGCCACGCCCATTACCACCCCCACCCCCCTCACAGCCTGGCCTGTGTAGCAGTAGTGTGTGTGTGTGTGTGTGTGTGTGTGTGTGTATGTGTGTGTGTGTGTGCTTGCAAGATGAAGAATAGATGTATACAGAGCCTCTGTGTCACTGAATACCCAGCAGTTTGAGGAACGCCGTGAAAAAATCCATCCCCCCCACCCAATGTCTCCTCAGCAGGCCACGCCCGGGCCACGCCCAGCCCAGCCCCAAACCCCGCCCTTACCTCCACTCCCTGGACCTTGAGCTTCATGTGATCCTCTCGCGTTGTCTTCCCATCTTTCCTCTTCTTCCAGCAGTATCCATCCTTCCTGTACTTCACCTTCTTCCTGTTGTATAGGATCATGGAGCCATTCTGTGGCCTGGAGCAGGAGCACAAACACACAGACTTTAATCAAAGGCCTCTGCAATGTAGCCTGCCACCCAGCACCCATAATCTTAGCCAAAACCGCTAGCAAGTGTTAACCAATCAGCACGCAGCAAGCGGCACGGTCGCAGTTCCACCCAGACCCAGAGTCTGCCAGGAAAATGGCCGTCCTTCCAAACGCAGTGACCCAGCATGAATAAAAGTGGTGAGGGAAGCAACTGTGAGGCCTAGAGCCACAATGGCAGAGAATGGAGGGAAATGTGCACCAGCCAACATTATCAAGAGAGCAATAGCAAGGACTGAAGTGTCTGCAGATGGTCCCGTGAATTGCTTGGTTTGTTGTACATTCAGTCATTTAGGAGACGCTCTTGTCCAGAACCACTTAAACAGCTTAAATTCTTTACAAACATTCCATGTACACAGCTGCATGTTTACTGAAGCAGTTCAGGTTAAGTACGCCGCTTAAAGGCACAACAGCACCTGGGATTCAAACCTACAACCTTGGAGCTGTAAACCCAGTTCTCTAACCACTGTGCTACACTGTCACCCCAGCGATGCAGGAGTAGCTCATCTCATTACCTCTTTTCATGTTGAACAACCCGTAAGCCTTTGCTAAGTGAGAGGCATATTCTCCATACAGGAGACCAGTCAGCCAGTCAGAATGCAGTCGATAACCTTTTAGGCAAATATTAGCACGGGGGTGCTACTCAGCCGTGGTGCTGGCGTAGGCTGCAGGGTGCGCGGGTTTTTATTTTCACCCGACAATCACAAAACCCGTTCAGAACTCAAATCAACCATGCGAGGTGAGTTAACTGCGTAATAAGCTGCTTTAATTTGTCAATAAAGCGCTGAGTAACACCACACACCCTGTGGCTCTCCAAGACCGCGGCTGAAGGGTCCAGTGTTAGCATTTACAATGGGAGACAATGGCCGCGAAAATAAATAAGTGCAAACAGGTGGCTATGCTAACGGAACAGGTGGCTATGCTAACGGAACAGGTGGCTATGCTAACGGAACAGGTGGCTATGCTAACGGAACAGGTGGCTATGCTAACGGAACAGGTGGCTATGCTAACGGAACAGGTGGCTATGTTATGAGGTGGCTACCAGGCTAACGGCAGTGGGGCCAATTTTAGAGAACAGAACCACCAGATGTCCCCAGGAGAGGGCGTACACCACAAGGGCTGATCCATTTTAGGATTTCACCTCAGATTTTTCTCTAAATTATTTAAAGCACGACTAAACTCCCTGGGAAATCTGTGTTTTTCCCCCATCCACTGCCAAAACGAACGCAATCGCATTGCTGATCAGTGATAGGCACTCATTTGCACAGTTGGTACATGTGACATCACAACTACCCAAAAGCACCAATTCAATTGGTCCAGACAACTTCACTGCAATCTGTAGTTTTCAATATGAAAAGGGAGAAGAACTACCAAGTTTTTGTTGTTAAGTCACGCTTTAATTAGTTTAATCTCATCTTGATTGGAAATGCTTAAAACCAACAGCTCAAGATGAGCCCTAAATGGTGTGATATAAGAGTGAAGCGCTGGTGTGTATAGCTGTTTAGAAATGTAAGCTGGAGTAATTGGTTGGGACAAAAACCAGCAGTTTGGCCACTCTGTCCTAGCAGTCCGTGTGACACAGCCGCACTGTACCCACTAACCCTAACCCAGACTTTCAGATGAACAAAGCAACCGCACTGTACCCCCTAACCCAGACTTTCAGATGAACAAAGCAACCGCACTGTACCCCCTAACCCAGACTTTCAGATGAACAAAGCAAACCTTTAGTGTTAACCCTCATATCATCCTGACATTTTATGACACCTTTTATGTTAAATTGACCCCAAAAGTTTAAAATTAAACTATAATAGAAAGATTTTGACACTTTCTGTTTCACCTTTCGTGTGTCTCCCAATTGACTCGCCTTTTTATCCCTAAATATTAAAATTCTGGGATGAAACATCTCATTTTAGAGCCTGAGGTAAGTGAACGTTTGTGAAGTTTAAAACCTGTATGGGAAGTACTTTCACAGGAAAACACCATTTCACAAGCGCACAAGTGAAAATGAACAGTGATTGGGATTGCCGGGGGAATGCAGATTAATGTAATTAAACGAGCCTCAAACCATCACTTACTGCCAAATATGCAGTAGATATGCAATATATCATATTGAAAAATAAGTCAGGGGAAAACAACCCTTAAAGTGATCCATCCATATCTACTGCATATCTGGCAGCAGAGTGATGGTTTGAGGCTCATTTGATACCTCAGACCCTTGATGACTTACAGCCATTTAGCCAACCATGTGTTCCATACTCTACCAGCGTAATTTACAGCTTAATCTAGTCTCACCCCCCAATTTCCATAGAGATCCATTCAAATGCAGAAAGATTATAGTATCGGGTGTAAGAGTACCTGAGAATAAGACATCAAGAGTCTTCCAAACTTCCAAATTATTAGCTAATAATGGGACAATCATTTACACCTGTTTTGTGCACCAGACATCAATTTTAATCAATATATTTGATCGTAAAGTTAGGGGTGTACTTAATTTTTCCTAATGAGGAATTAGTATTTATGTTCATTTCAATTGCTGAAGTGATTCCAAAGTCTACTTTTTTATCATCATTTGATGAATTAGATTCCATTAATCAATCAATATGGTTTAAATTAAAATAAAGTAAACTTGTGTCCAAATGTGTCAAAAAGACTGATTACCGTTTGAGAGTGTACTTACTTTTTCACATGACTGTATATTCATGGGCATACGTAAACAGCATGTCCAGTACACACAATGGACCAATGCATACATGCATGCTCTCTCTCTCTCTCTCACGCACGCACGCACGCACGCACGCACGCACGCACACATCCCTTTGAGTAATAATAAAGACCAACCTCTGGCATCCCCAAACTATGCAATTTATTTTATTTTATTTATTTATTTATTTTTCTATTTGCATCATCTTGTTGTTTCTAGTTCTCTTTTCTCTGTAGTTTTATGTATATCACCACATCTGCATCTCTGCTCATGGGGCCTGGCTGCTGTTTATCTAGCGATCGCTCATCAATCATTTCCTGCTATGAGTCCATGGTGGCCAAGGGGGGTGGGGGCGCGGGGGGCGGGGCGCTCCCAGAAGCCTGCCACCGTGGCCCCTGACAGCCCCTTTTAATTACAGACGCCACTCAAACTCTGCCATCCTCAATCCTCCACGTCCCCTGCCTGTCGACAACCGCCGCAGAGGCTCCACCTCCAGCTCGCTCCCTCCCTCCCTCCCCCCTTCCTTCTTTCCTTCTGTCCCTCCCATCATTCTACCCCCCCCCCTCCCCATTTTCAGGTCCCTCTTGTGTTGCGCTGAACCGATGTCACCCCACTTCTCCACTTCACTTGACTGTCTCTCCCCCTCCAGGGAATTACGACCGTTCCATCCCTGATCTTTGCACTTTTTCCGTTTTCATTATAAGTTGCTCTGGATACAAGTGTTTGATGAATGTAAAGTAAAGGAATGTAATATACAGTACGTGCGGTAATGTCTCCTCACAGTCAGTGTCGTAGCACTAGTTTAGAGGCACCCAAGATCCCTTATTTGTTTGAAATGAAAACGCACGGGCGCGCGTGTTTTTACATTTTACACGTTCGGCATAAGCAGGTGCATTTACACAGCTTAGATTCTTTACATGTAATCCACTTATAAAGCTGGATATTTTTACTGAAGAAATTCAGGTTGAGCGCCAAGCTCCAAGCTCCAAGCTCCAAGGGCAATGTGCCACCCCAGGAATCGAACCCGCAACCACCGAGTCACAGGCACAATCCTCTAACTGCTATGCTGCGCTGCCTCCCAGCCTCCCGTTGGATAAGATGGCAGCTGTAGGCTACATGCAGTGCTGCGCTTGCTTGTTTGGGCAATTTAATATTCTGCATCATAACTAATCCCCAGGACAGTTAAAAAATATATAAATCCAAATTTCAAATAAGAAAGCAACAAAAACACATTTCCTGCGGATGGACTCATGAGAGCGCTTTAAACGAGTTCCTCTGATCCCATATAGCAGAAAGTATTGAGTAGAACAAAATCAAAATAGGTTACATTAATCTTATTTAATGCCTTTATCAGATCACTTTAAAAATATTATGTCCAGTACTGAGAACTGTGATATAAGAATGATGTACTGTAGAAGTTTAAAACTATTTTAAAACTATTTCAACTCTTTAAACTATTTTTATTGAAGCTTTTAAAGTTATTAACTCACTGAATTATAGAACTAACAATTTAGTCATTTAGCGGATGCTTTTAGCGGATAAGCAGGCATCATAGGAGCTTGTGACACACAGTTTAACATGAACACACACACACACACACGCACGCGTACACACACGCACGCACACACATGCACGCGTACACAGTAGACCTGTGAGATTGGGTTAGGTTTAAAAAAACAACAACAAATAAAACATTCAGTTAAATAGCAACATTGGTGTGTAATTTAAAAAAGACGTTGTTTGCGTAAAAAACTACCAGGTTACCAGGAAACCGTTACCATGACCACCCAGCGTTACCAAGGCTGAAAGCCAGGCAGAATGTTGAATACACTGTAGAATATAAAAATTATGAGAATCGACACACTAAATGGTCTGTTCTTTTCATTAAACATCGCATGTGGTTATATTCATATATCATATGGCTAAGAAATAAATGATTCCGTTGTGCAAATGTATGCAGACCCTGGATGGCTTTATAACGACACATTGATGGATTTATACCGACACATCTTTGGCGAAGCAAGCAACATGGCAATTAATAATTAGTAATTATAGTATTTATTCATTATTAATTATAGCAATGGTAAGTAATAATTGGTAATTATCCCTGTAAGCTCCATAGCTCTCAGATATGTGCTCATCTGTAGAAGAGTCGAGGTTTTCACCTTGTGTGGGTCTCCTAGCTACACCACCTTCAGTCCAGTAAACTAACAAACTTAACTGCGAGCCCATATACACACTGAGGTAGTCCTAAATCTAGAATTTCGTATTACAGCTATATTATATCTACACACACACACACACACACAGTGCACACACACACTCATACACACACACTCATACACACACTCATACACACACAGTGCACACACACACACACACTCATACACACACAGTGCACACACACACACACACACACTCATACACACACTCATATACACACAGTGCGCACATGCACACACACTCATACACACACACACACACACACTCATACACACACAGTGCACACACGCACACACTCATATACACACAGTGCGCACATGCACACACACTCATACGCACACACACACACACACTCATACACACACAGTGCACACACGCACACACACTCACACACACACAGTGCACACACACAGGGTTATTTGTCTGTGCTGCTATGAGATTACAGTTTTTCTCAATTGTTCAGATGCATTTCTGGTAACTGTGGTTACAGATTGCAAATGCATTGACACAGTGATCACTACCTCAAATTCATTTGCTTAACTTCTAATGATTTCTGATTGTCTTCACACATTAAACACAATGAAAACACCTTTTTGCAAACTATTTCACACAAATGCAATCAGTGAATACAAATTTCACCTGAGAGTCTTATGTTCACAGATATCTCAAACTTCTTTCCAATTGGGAGAAATCACTTGCATGTGTGTTGACTACTTAGTCAAGTGTGCAAATGCAAAAGGACAAAGCTTTTGATTGGGTGATCAGTTTGAAATCACACATAAAGGGAGACACCCAGGTAAGTTACACATATCAAAGAAAATGGAAGCAGAGATAGTAGAAGAACCAGCTGTTAGAGGTAGGGGTAGGGGTAGGGGTGTGCGAGGTGGGAGAGGTGCTCGGTGGCGTCAAAGAAGATCAAGATATGTCACAAATGAAATAAGGGCAACAATAGTGGATCATGTCATCAACCGAGGACTGTCATTGAGGGAAGCAGGCCAGAGGGTTCAACCCAATCTCTGCAGGTCCACAGTTGCATCAATTATACGGATCTTCCAGAGAGAGAACCGGTAAGTTCTACTGTAACAACACTGTAAATCAGTGCACCAATTACACTATACTGTACATCAATTGCTGTACATGCAGTAGTCTTGGATACTGTAATGAATATATATTTTATTACTGTATTGTAGGGTTGAGAGAAGGCCGTATGCTGGTGGCCGACAGCCGAAATTTACAGCTGATCAGGAGACTGCAATTGTAAACATGGTCTGTGAAAACAATGCCATACGCCTGAAAGACATCAGACAGAAAATAAATCAAGACAATGATGTCTTTCAAAACATTGCCAATGTCTGTCTGGCAACCATTGACAGAGTCCTGAAGAGGAATGAAGTCAGGATGAAGCAGGTGTACAAGGTTCCTTATGAACGGAACAGGGACCGGGTGAAAGAGCAGCGGTGCCAATATGTCCAGGTATGCACTGTGTTGTATGAAGTCATTTGGTATATTACTGTACTGGACTTCTGTAAGCAGTAGAATCAATCTATTTCTGTATTCTACTTGTATGTACTGTAAGTATTATAGTACATACTCCGAAAACACATTGTAAACATATTGCGTTCATTCTTACTGTATATGCTATTGTGACTGTACAGTATATGGTTGTACTGTACTGTATTTCATGTAAATCTTCTTTTCCATTTCTAGAGGATGATGGAGCTGGATGCCGATGCCATCCAATATGAATTTGTCTGTTGATGAAGCTGGCTTCAACCTCTCCAAAAGACGAAGACGAGGTAGAAATATAATTGGTCAGCGAGCAACAATTGATGTTCCAGGGCAACGAGGTGGGAACATTACAATGTGTGCTGCTATAGGCCGAAATGGGGTCCTCCACTGGCATGCAGTGGTTGGGGCCTATAACACCGCACGTCTCCTAGTATTCCTGGATGGGCTTGCAGAGCGGCTGATGGCGGGAGAACAGGTGGTGGAGGGGCAACAGTTGCCCAACTTCATGATTATATGGGACAATGTGCGGTTCCACCATAGTGCAGCTGTCCACGAGTGGTTCCAAGGCCATGCAAGGATGTCCATGGTGTATCTTCCACCTTACTCACCATTCCTCAATGCAATTGAATAATTCTTTTCAGCGTGGCGATGGAAAGTATATGACCATAATCCACATGTTCAGGCCACTCTCATTGAGGCCATGGACTTAGCCTGTTATGACATCACCGCCGAGGCATGCCAAGGTTGGATACGACACACAAAGCTTTTTTATCCTAGGTGTCTGGCTAGGGAGAATATCAGATGTGACGTTGACGAGAATTTATGGCCTAATGCCAATGCCAGGCAAGATATTGTTGAATAAATATTGAACATCTATGGACACTATACAGCCTAAAACATGTAGTTAATTTTATTTTCAGTTTTTTTAATCATGATGGAATGATTGCAACTGTAAACTTACATTTGATGTACTGTTTTGAAAAAGAGGGCTGTTTTTCATTTTGTTGTTATTAGTGAAGATTATTTTGTTCTTGCATTTGCTTTTTAGACACCAGTAGGTGATTTTGTTGATGGTATGTAATGTTTTGAAAACACTATTACATTTTGAACATGCATTTGCTGTTTTGCAAACTGAAACACAGTTTTGTTGTTTGTGTCAACTATTCTTAAAATGTGCACTATTGTTCCTAGAAATGCATCCGAACAATCGAGAAAAACTGTAATAAAGAGTGTAAGGGGGGGGGGAGCTTTTGGGGGTACATTGCTGTTCACCTCCGAGCTGTTTGTACCCTAAACAATGGCAGTTAAGTGATTTGTTTGGGAGAAAGACTCTGGAATGGGCCTGCTGTGCACACATGAACATGAACACGCACACACGCACGCGTACACACACACGCACACGCACGCACGCACGCACACACACGCACACACATACACACACACGCACGCGTACACACACACACGCATGCATACACACACACGCACACACACACACACACCTGCTGTGCCCACTTCAGGCCCCTCAGAGCCACTCTATTCATCTTAGCGCTATTATGCATATTCATAAGGCATGCTGGGATATCCGCTAACTCCTCCCTTATGGAAGCTGCAGGTGACAGGACACCCTCCGTCTTCAGCGAGATCGCATGTGTCAGATTAAAATGGAAATACTGCTGCTTCACCCCCCAAATAATAAAAAATAAAACTCCCCTGAAATTAAAACATGAAATAGTAATAAAGCAGATGCTGTAAAACTATTTTTACTCGTCTCTGGGCGTCTGTGGCGGTAATCAGCTCTGCTTCCCCCACCCACCCCTGGAGTAACAGCACTGCCTAAATCAGGCTTGCTCATTTATAAAGAAAATACTGGAGAGAAATATTAGGGGGGGGGGGGGGGGGACCCCACATTCACACATGCAACTGGAGACCGCAGGACTGCCCTCTCTCTCATTATATAAATATGCTGTACACTATAATCTCTCTCAACCGCCCCTCTACCTCTCTATCTATCTCTTTCTTTCTCTCTCTCACCCACCTCCTCTACCTATATATCTCTCTCTTTATCTCTTTCTCTCACAACCAACCGGTCTGCCTCTCTATCTCTCTCTTTATCTCTTTCTCTCACCTACCTCCTTTGCCTCTCTAACTCTCTCTTTATCTCTTTCTCTCACAACCACCCCATCTGCCTCTCTATCTCTTTCTCTCTCATGCGCTGACCAGACCAGCAATTTAAGAAATAAAAAGAGAGGGGGGGTTCTTGAATGTGTGGAACCCAGATTCATAAAACGGTTGGATGATGTGGAGAGAGATAGCGCATCCCTCACTTTATCAAGCGATTAAGAGTCATTCATTAAATGAGACAGGGGGGGGGGGGAGGATCTGTGACATATATCAAGCTCTGGAGGGAGGATCTGATTGGACGGCGTGATAGTAATAGAAACGCCTCCATCGTGTCTCCATGGAGTTGGGGGTGAGGGTTGGGGAGGGAGTGGTGTGCTCGCAGGTTTCAGGATGAGCTGCTCTTGAGAAACTTATAGAATCCTACTGGGGGGGATACATAAACACAAACAGTGGAAGACTGAATGCGTGCGCGTGAGAAATGTCTTCCCCACTCAGAGAGAAACATCAGTTCCTCTGCCGCTCTCCTCCAGCCAGAACAACACAAAGCTGCAGATTAATGATACAGCGCCTCCCTCTACCTCTCTCTCTCCCTCCCTATGTTTCTCTCCCTCTACCTCTCTCCCACTGTTTCTCTCTCTCTCCCTCCCTCTGTTTCTCTCTCTCTCTGTCTCTCTCTCTGCCTTTCTCCCTCTTTCTCTCTCCCTCTCTCTCCCTTTCCCCCCCTCTCTCTCTCTCTCTCACTCCCTCTTTCTCGCTCCCTCTCTCTCCCTTTCCCCCTCTCTCTCTCTGTCTCTCTTCCTCCCTCTGTTTCTCTCTCTCTGTCTCTCTCTCTCTTCCTCCCTGTTTCTCTCTCTCTCTGTCTCTCTCTCTTCCTTTCTGCCTTTCTCCTTCTTTCTCTCTCTCTCTCTCCCTCAATCTCTCTCACTCTCTCTCTCTCTCTCTCTGTCTCTCTCCCCTCTCCCTCTCTCTCTCGCTGTCTCTATCTCCCTCTCTTTCACTTTTTCTCTCCCTCTCTACTTCAGGATGGGCCATGGTGGTGGGGTGAGGGGGGTGGATGTATTAAAGGATGTTGTGTTTTGGTAGGAGAGATTGTTTACAGATCTGAGCTTCCCAAGGCTGTGAGGCAGGGGAGAAAGGGAACGCACACAAACACACACTCACACACACACTCACACACACACACACACACACACACGCACAAAGCAAGCGCAGCATTAGTGCAATCGGTGCTATTCACATAGCTGTCAGAATGGACGGAGTGTTTTTTACACGCAGTGTAATTACCGTGCCGACACAATATGATTTGATGGCACCTTCTATCCCCCTGTCTGAGTGCAGCAGAGACTGATCTGCCTGCGCTGATATGAAACCTTATCAAGCCGCATCACGTGCCATTGATCATTTCCACATAAGCGGCTGTAGGCAGTCGGCGCTCTCATAGGGAAGAGGCGCCAAAACTACTTTAAATGCAAATCTGCGATAGTCTCTCCGCGATTGAGATTCATCGCCCGGATACCCGGAGCCGACAGCGTTCCCACGCGGACCAGAGGGGAAATCTCCGTGCTCCTCGCTCCTCCCCACCCCCACTGCACATGTAAGACAAGGTACCTGCTGTAGAGCGAGACCGGCATGATCATATCTTTCACTCAGAGTGAGAAAGAGCAGAGTCACATCTGAGCGTGTGCAAACTCAGAGTGAGAAAGAGCAGAGTCACTTCTGAGCGTGTGCAAACTCAGAGTGAGAAAGAGCAGAGTCACATCTGAGCGTGTGCAAACTCAGAGTGAGAAAGAGCAGAGTCACATCTGAGCGTGTGCAAACTCAGAGTGAGAAAGAGCAGAGTCACTTCTGAGCATGTGCAAAGTTCCACCTCAAGAGTGTTGGGGGGGGGGGGGGGGGGCGGGTTGGGCCTTGATTGGCTCAAACAAATGGGAGGGGGTTTGAGGTTCTCTTTCCCCTCTCCATCAGTGTCTATGCTGTGAACTCCAGCCTACATCTCCCAAGTAGCCACAGAACAGACATTCTTGCTCTATCTATCTTAATGGGAATATAAACACAGCTGCATGTGTTGGGGGTCTGTCACATCCCTGTACGGCCAGAGTGGCATGTGTTGGGGGTCTGTCACATCCCTGTAAGGCCAGAGTGGGATGTGTTGGGGGTCTGTCACATCCCTGTAAGGCCAGAGTGGGATGTGTTGGGGGTCTGTCACATCCCTGTAAGGCCAGAGTGGGATGTGTTGGGGGTCTGTCACATCCCTGTAAGGCCAGAGTGGGATGTGTTGGGGGTCTGTCACATCCCTGTATGGCCAGAGTGGGTCGGGCTGGAGAACAGGGAGGCTTCTTATCTCCACGGTAACAGCCGTGTGGAGTGAGAAAAGAGGGACTGACAGCAGGCCATGATGTGTCACCGATAGCAACAACCAAAAGATTCCGCAGCACTGAAGGGAACACACGCGCCGACGATAGGAACGCATACACACACACACACACACGCACCTCAAACACACCTCTCTGCTGTCCCTTTAGGCCTCAACCCATACCCTTCGGATTCAAACCCACCCCACTGTCGTCCATTCAACCTTGTAATTCACACTCAAACAAGTTCATTTTCCGACGATCAGTGAGAACTCTGGCTCACCTTTCTCCTACCAATCAAAAGCACTCAATTTACATCAAACATTAGCCTTTAAAAAAAATAAAAAAAACAGAATCAAAATCAATTGTCTCCCAAAAATGAAATATAGCTCTATTGCATCAAGTTACTTTAGTTATGAGTTATAAAGTAGAAAGCCTCTGGCGAAAGGCAGCCTCTGTCAGCTTAAAGACGCCCCAAATTCTACAGCAGCCCCAACTCAGTGTTATGGTGTTTGAGAGCACAGTGTGCACGGGACTTACACACAGGCGTACCTCAGTGTTATGGTGTTTGAGAGCACAGTGTGCAAGGGACTTACACACAGGCTTACCTCAGTGTTATGGTGTTTGAGAGCACAGTGTGCACGGGACTTACACACAGGCTTACCTCAGTGTTATGGTGTTTGAGAGTACAGTGTGCAAGGGACTTACACACAGGCTTACCTCAGTGTTATGGTGTTTGAGAGCACAGTGTGCACGGGACTTACACACAGGCTTACCTCAGTGTTATGGTGTTTGAGAGTACAGTGTGCACGGGACTTACACACAGGCTTACCTCAGTGTTATGGTGTTTGAGAGTACAGTGTGCAAGGGACTTACACACAGGCTTACCTCAGTGTTATGGTGTTTGAGAGCACAGTGTGCACGGGACTTACACACAGGCTTACCTCAGTGTTATGGTGTTTGAGAGCACAGTGTGCACGGGACTTACACACAGGCTTACCTCAGTGTTATGGTGTTTGAGAGCACAGTGTGCACGGGACTTACACACAGGCTTATTTCAGTGTTATGGTGTTTGAGAGCACAGTGTGCACGGGACTTACACACAGGCTTACCTCAGTGTTATGGTGTTTGAGAGCACAGTGTGCACGGGACTTACACACAGGCTTACCTCAGTGTTATGGTGTTTGAGAGTACAGTGTGCACGGGACTTACACACAGGTTTACCTCAGTGTTATGGTGTTTGAGAGCACAGTGTGCACGGGACTTACACACAGGCTTACCTCAGTGTTATGGTGTTTGAGAGTACAGTGTGCACGGGACTTACACACAGGTTTACCTCAGTGTTATGGTGTTTGAGAGCACAGTGTGCACGGGACTTACACACAGGTTTACCTCAGTGTTATGGTGTTTGAGAGTACAGTGTGCACGGGACTTACACACAGGCTTACCTCAGTGTTATGGTGTTTGAGAGCACAGTGTGCACGGGACTTACACACAGGCTTACCTCAGTGTTATGGTGTTTGAGAGTACAGTGTACAAGGGACTTACACACAGGCTTACCACAGTGTTATGGTGTTTGAGAGTACAGTGTGCACGGGACTTACACACAGGTTTACCTCAGTGTTATGGTGTTTGAGAGCACAGTGTGCACGGGACTTACACACAGGCTTACCTCAGTGTTATGGTGTTTGAGAGTACAGTGTGCACGGGACTTACACACAGGTTTACCTCAGTGTTATGGTGTTTGAGAGTACAGTGTGCACGGGACTTACACACAGGTTTACCTCAGTGTTATGGTGTTTGAGAGCACAGTGTGCAAGGGACTTACACACAGGCTTACCTCAGTGTTATGGTGTTTGAGAGCACAGTGTGCACGGGACTTACACACAGGCTTACCTCAGTGTTATGGTGTTTGAGAGCACAGTGTGCACGGGACTTACACACAGGCTTATCTCAGTGTTATGGTGTTTGAGAGCACAGTGTGCACGGGACTTACACACAGGCTTATCTCAGTGTTATGGTGTTTGAGAGCACAGTGTGCACGGGACTTACACACAGGCTTATCTCAGTGTTATGGTGTTTGAGAGCACAGTGTGCAAGGGACTTACACACAGGCTTATCTCAGTGTTATGGTGTTTGAGAGCACAGTGTGCAAGGGACTTACACACAGGCTTACCTCAGTGTTATGGTGTTTGAGAGCACAGTGTGCACGGGACTTACACACAGGCTTACCTCAGTGTTATGGTGTTTGAGAGCACAGTGTGCAAGGGACTTACACACAGGCTTACCTCAGTGTTATGGTGTTTGAGAGCACAGTGTGCACGGGACTTACACACAGGCTTACCTCAGTGTTATGGTGTTTGAGAGTACAGTGTGCAAGGGACTTACACACAGGCTTACCTCAGTGTTATGGTGTTTGAGAGTACAGTGTGCACGGGACTTACACACAGGCTTACCTCAGTGTTATGGTGTTTGAGAGTACAGTGTGCAAGGGACTTACACACAGGCTTACCTCAGTGTTATGGTGTTTGAGAGCACAGTGTGCAAGGGACTTACACACAGGTTTACCTCAGTGTTATGGTGTTTGAGAGCACAGTGTGCACGGGACTTACACACAGGCTTACCTCAGTGTTATGGTGTTTGAGAGCACAGTGTGCAAGGGACTTACACACAGGCTTATCTCAGTGTTATGGTGTTTGAGAGCACAGTGTGCAAGGGACTTACACACAGGCTTACCTCAGTGTTATGGTGTTTGAGAGCACAGTGTGCACGGGACTTACACACAGGCTTACCTCAGTGTTATGGTGTTTGAGAGCACAGTGTGCACGGGACTTACACACAGGCTTACCTCAGTGTTATGGTGTTTGAGAGCACAGTGTGCAAGGGACTTACACACAGGTTTACCTCAGTGTTACGGTGTTTGAGAGCACAGTGTGCACGGGACTTACACACAGGCTTACCTCAGTGTTATGGTGTTTGAGAGTACAGTGTGCACGGGACTTACACACAGGCTTACCTCAGTGTTATGGTGTTTGAGAGCACAGTGTGCACGGGACTTACACACAGGCTTACCTCAGTGTTATGGTGTTTGAGAGCACAGTGTGCAAGGGACTTACACACAGGCTTATCTCAGTGTTATGGTGTTTGAGAGCACAGTGTGCACGGGACTTACACACAGGCTTACCTCAGTGTTACGGTGTTTGAGAGCACAGTGTGCAAGGGACTTACACACAGGCTTATCTCAGTGTTATGGTGTTTGAGAGCACAGTGTGCACGGGACTTACACACAGGCTTATCTCAGTGTTATGGTGTTTGAGAGCACAGTGTGCAAGGGACTTACACACAGGCTTACCTCAGTGTTATGGTGTTTGAGAGCACAGTGTGCAAGGGACTTACACACAGGCTTACCTCAGTGTTATGGTGTTTGAGAGCACAGTGTGCAAGGGACTTACACACAGGCTTACCTCAGTGTTATGGTGTTTGAGAGCACAGTGTGCAAGGGACTTACACACAGGCTTACCTCAGTGTTATGGTGTTTGAGAGCACAGTGTGCAAGGGACTTACACACAGGCTTACCTCAGTGTTATGGTGTTTGAGAGCACAGTGTGCAAGGGACTTACACACAGGCTTACCTCAGTGTTATGGTGTTTGAGAGTACAGTGTGCAAGGGACTTACACACAGGCTTACCTCAGTGTTATGGTGTTTGAGAGCACAGTGTGCAAGGGACTTACACACAGGCTTACCTCAGTGTTATGGTGTTTGAGAGCACAGTGTGCAAGGGACTTACACACAGGCTTACCTCAGTGTTATGGTGTTTGAGAGTACAGTGTGCAAGGGACTTACACACAGGCTTATCTCAGTGTTATGGTGTTTGAGAGCACAGTGTGCAAGGGACTTACACACAGGCTTACCTCAGTGTTATGGTGTTTGAGAGTACAGTGTGCAAGGGACTTACACACAGGCTTACCTCAGTGTTATGGTGTTTGAGAGCACAGTGTGCAAGGGACTTACACACAGGCTTACCTCAGTGTTATGGTGTTTGAGAGCACAGTGTGCAAGGGACTTACACACAGGCTTACCTCAGTGTTATGGTGTTTGAGAGCACAGTGTGCACGGGACTTACACACAGGCTTATCTCAGTGTTATGGTGTTTGAGAGCACAGTGTGCACGGGACTTACACACAGGCTTACCTCAGTGTTATGGTGTTTGAGAGCACAGTGTGCAAGGGACTTACACACAGGCTTATCTCAGTGTTATGGTGTTTGAGAGCACAGTGTGCAAGGGACTTACACACAGGCTTATCTCAGTGTTATGGTGTTTGAGAGCACAGTGTGCACGGGACTTACACACAGGCTTATCTCAGTGTTATGGTGTTTGAGAGCACAGTGTGCACGGGACTTACACACAGGCTTACCTCAGTGTTATGGTGTTTGAGAGCACAGTGTGCAAGGGACTTACACACAGGCTTATCTCAGTGTTATGGTGTTTGAGAGCACAGTGTGCACGGGACTTACACACAGGCTTACCTCAGTGTTATGGTGTTTGAGAGCACAGTGTGCAAGGGACTTACACACAGGCTTATCTCAGTGTTATGGTGTTTGAGAGCACAGTGTGCACGGGACTTACACACAGGCTTACCTCAGTGTTATGGTGTTTGAGAGCACAGTGTGCAAGGGACTTACACACAGGCTTACCTCAGTGTTATGGTGTTTGAGAGCACAGTGTGCACGGGACTTACACACAGGCTTACCTCAGTGTTATGGTGTTTGAGAGCACAGTGTGCAAGGGACTTACACACAGGCTTACCTCAGTGTTATGGTGTTTGAGAGTACAGTGTGCAAGGGACTTACACACAGGCTTACCTCAGTGTTATGGTGTTTGAGAGCACAGTGTGCAAGGGACTTACACACAGGCTTACCTCAGTGTTATGGTGTTTGAGAGCACAGTGTGCACGGGACTTACACACAGGCTTACCTCAGTGTTATGGTGTTTGAGAGCACAGTGTGCACGGGACTTACACACAGGCTTATCTCAGTGTTATGGTGTTTGAGAGCACAGTGTGCACGGGACTTACACACAGGCTTATCTCAGTGTTATGGTGTTTGAGAGCACAGTGTGCACGGGACTTACACACAGGCTTACCTCAGTGTTATGGTGTTTGAGAGCACAGTGTGCAAGGGACTTACACACAGGCTTATCTCAGTGTTATGGTGTTTGAGAGCACAGTGTGCAAGGGACTTACACACAGGCTTACCTCAGTGTTATGGTGTTTGAGAGCACAGTGTGCACGGGACTTACACACAGGCTTACCTCAGTGTTATGGTATTTGAGAGTACAGTGTGCACGGGACTTACACACAGGCTTACCTCAGTGTTATGGTGTTTGAGAGCACAGTGTGCAAGGGACTTACACACAGGCTTACCTCAGTGTTATGGTGTTTGAGAGCACAGTGTGCACGGGACTTACACACAGGCTTACCTCAGTGTTATGGTGTTTGAGAGCACAGTGTGCAAGGGACTTACACACAGGCTTACCTCAGTGTTATGGTGTTTGAGAGCACAGTGTGCACGGGACTTACACACAGGCTTACCTCAGTGTTATGGTGTTTGAGAGCACAGTGTGCAAGGGACTTACACACAGGCTTACCTCAGTGTTATGGTGTTTGAGAGCACAGTGTGCAAGGGACTTACACACAGGCTTACCTCAGTGTTATGGAGTTTGAGAGCACAGTGTGCACGGGACTTACACACAGGCTTACCTCAGTGTTATGGTGTTTGAGAGCACAGTGTGCACGGGACTTACACACAGGCTTACCTCAATGTTATGGTGTTTGAGAGCACAGTGTGCAAGGGACTTACACACAGGCTTACCTCAGTGTTATGGTGTTTGAGAGCACAGTGTGCACGGGACTTACACACAGGCTTACCTCAGTGTTATGGTGTTTGAGAGCACAGTGTGCAAGGGACTTACACACAGGCTTACCTCAGTGTTATGGTGTTTGAGAGCACAGTGTGCACGGGACTTACACACAGGCTTACCTCAGTGTTATGGTGTTTGAGAGCACAGTGTGCACGGGACTTACACACAGGCTTACCTCAGTGTTATGGTGTTTGAGAGCACAGTGTGCACGGGACTTACACACAGGCTTACCTCAGTGTTATGGTGTTTGAGAGCACAGTGTGCACGGGACTTACACACAGGCTTACCTCAGTGTTATGGTGTTTGAGAGCACAGTGTGCAAGGGACTTACACACAGGCTTACCTCAGTGTTATGGTGTTTGAGAGCACAGTGTGCACGGGACTTACACACAGGCTTACCTCAGTGTTATGGTGTTTGAGAGCACAGTGTGCACGGGACTTACACACAGGCTTACCTCAGTGTTATGGTGTTTGAGAGCACAGTGTGCAAGGGACTTACACACAGGCTTACCTCAGTGTTATGGTGTTTGAGAGCACAGTGTGCACGGGACTTACACACAGGCTTACCTCAGTGTTATGGTGTTTGAGAGCACAGTGTGCAAGGGACTTACACACAGGCTTACCTCAGTGTTATGGTGTTTGAGAGCACAGTGTGCAAGGGACTTACACACAGGCTTACCTCAGTGTTACGGTGTTTGTGAACCTTGTGAAGACCAGGTGGAGGTGTAAATAAATCAGCAGTAGATTTGGACTATCAGTGTTTGTCAGTCGCGCGGCTTTTTGGTTTTTTAGCTCCGCCTCATTCGCCATTCCAGCCTTGCCCCACCCCTCCACCACGGACCGCCGGCTGTCAGCAGGAGACAAATTAATTTCTGAAGTTCTTGGGAGACGGCACCTCAAAGGACATGCTACTAAACAGTGAGGGGTGCGTATGCGTCCGTGCCTCGCGTGTGAGCGTATGCGTCCGTGCCTCGCGTGTGCGTGAATGCGCGCGTGCGTCCGTTGATAATCTCACCCTAAGGAAATACACGCACCCCCTCATATCTGATGTCACCGCGTTCCTTACACAGAGAACATTGTCCTTTAGTTTTACTTTTTACTTTTCAGTGCACGGAAAAAGAGGGACATGAAAGACTTAAGTCTGTAAGGAAGTGACATCAGATATGAAGAAAGGCACGCATTTCCTTTTGGTGAAGGGGAAAAAAAAGTTTAATTTGTAGAGGATAGTGCTTCCTTGGTGTAGGTGTGATATGAGTGATAGCAGCAGGCTCCCAGCACGCTCCCAGCACGCTCCCGCCTTCACGCGGTGCCAGTGCTAGTGGGCCGCTGTCCTCTTTTATGTTGTTTAATATGACCTTCTGCATGGCATGTGCTCTGTATATTATAATAATAATAATGAGAATAAAGCACCAGGAAGAGGGAATCCTTTCATCTGGTTTCTTGGGACAGAACTAAAATATCAGAAATCTGAGAATTCATACTTTTTGTTACAAAAAAATTAAAAATCTAAATTGTATATACACTGCTCAAAAAATTAAGGGAACACTTAATCATCACAGTATAACACCAAGTCAATTAAACCAAACCGGTCATGCTGGATGATGTTGCAGGCAGCATAACATTCACCACGGCGTCTCCAGACTCTTTCACGTCTGTCACATGTGCTCAGTGTGAACCTGCTCTCATCAGTGAAGAGAACGGGGCGCCAATGGCAAACCTGCCAATTCTGGTGTTCTCTGGCAAATGCCAATTGAGCTGCATGGTGCTGGGCTGTGAGCACAGGTCCCACTACAGGATGTCGGGCCCTCATGCCACCCTCATGGAATCTGTTTCTGACAGTTTGGTCAGAAACATGCACACGAGTAGCCCGCTGGAGGTCATTTTGTAGGGCTCTGGCAGTGCTCCTCCTGTTCCTCCTCGCACAAAGGAGCAGATACCGGTTCTGCCGCTGGGTTGTTGCCCTTCTACGGCCCTGTCCAGCTCTCCTTGTGTAATGGCCCGTCTCCCGGTATCTCCTCCAGGCTCTTGAGACTGTGCTGGGAGACACAGCAAACATTCTTGCGACGGCACGTATGGATGTGCCATCCTGGAGGAGCTGGACTACCTGTGCAACCTGAATGGGCTGCAGGTACCGCCTCATGCTACCAGTAGTGACAAGGGCACTAGCAAAATGCAAAACTAGAGAAAAACAGTCAGGAAGGATAAGGAGAGAGAAATGGTCTGTGGCCACCACCTGCAAAACCATTTACTTTTTGGGGGTTGTCTAGCTGTTGCCTCTCCTGTCCACCTGTTGTCACTCATTTGCACCAAAGCAGGTGAAATTGATTCACAATCGTTTGCGCTTCCTAACTGGACAGATCGATATCCCAGAGGTTTAATTGACTTGGTGTTATACTGTCTTGATTAAGTGTTCCCTTAATTTTTTTGAGCAGTGTACATGTATAAACAATCACCATAACAACACGATTAAATCTAAGCCTTTGACCTAGCAGCTTATCTCCCTGATTATATGCAGTAAATACAAGCAGATTCTCAATTGTTTATTAAAAAACAAATTAGTGCTCAGAATTTCTTGGGTCTTAAAGGCCAGCACTCTGCCGTGCATTTATAATGTTTTTTGTTTGTTTGTTGGAATGCTGGAGCTGGGCCACTCCCACAAAGGGGAGGAGTTATCATATCTGACCAAATGACTGATTCCCCCCAACTAACCTGACCCCTGATGTAGCAATTTGTGAGAGAGACTGATTCAATAACCCCACAAAATAAATAAATAAAATAAAATAAACAAAGCCCCACAACAGGCAGAGCTACGAGGTGTTAGCAGAGACTGATTCAAGACTCAAACAAATTAAAAATTTAGAAAAACACTCCCATGGCAACATTAGCTACTAGCCTTGTTTAGTCATCTCGAAGGTTTATGAAGCATGTCTCTCTTTACATTCATGTCAGATGAGTGTATTATCCACAGTGACTTACAGAATTAAGTACGTGAGTGATGTAAATCTCCATCCACCGGCTACAGTACCTAAGCGCCCGTTTCTTTACAGAAACCTGTCATTATAGGCGCCACGCTCCAAACCCGAAACCCTTCCGTGTGAAGAGCTCTGCTCCCCTTGTGGAAGGAAAACTGCTCCACAGGAAACTTTATATCTTTCTTATTTTCCATCCCTTGTTCCGTTTTCTCTCCGTCTTTAAGTAGGTAATTTCTGGAGGGCTGGAAAAAATCGCTCTCTTCACAACGAGCAAGGAAGGGACACAGCGGCTCATTAACCTGGAGATTCGCCATGTTTTCACCGTTAGGCGCTAACAACCAAGAAGCTGAAATTCGGGCGGTTTAAAAGACGCTGGTCGTTGGGGAAAACGCTGACATTTACTGCAGTTTCACAGACAGGAGGAACCACCACAGAAAGGAATGAGAGAGAGAGAGAGAGCGAGAGAGGGAGGGACAGAGGAAGAGAGACAGACAGGTAGAGCGAGAGAGAGTGAGAAAGAGGGAGAGAGATGAATAGAGATCATCCTTTTTAAAATAATTGTTTATTGGTTTTGTCTGTTTCCTGCTCCCCTTTTCTCCTTCCTGCTCTCTCTTCACCAGTTTTATTTATTGTTTAGTAGTTTTATTATTGAGCCTCATTCACCTGGAGGAGGAGTGGCCAGGTTAACAGGAAGAAGGAGGATGTAAAAGCGAGCATTAAAGGACAGAAATATGGGACGAAAGGCTCATCTTTTGATGCAAGCTGAGAAGCCAGCTCTTCAGACGGAACTGTGGGTCTAAACCATAGATATATAACCATAGATGTAACATATGTCATAGTTCGTGGCACAATATTTGAGATCATACAAATTACCCAGGTAAGATGGTGGCCAGTAACCATGGTTTTATATCTATGAGCCAATCATCAGCTATCTGGCATCTGAGACCCGATTATGACCTCACAGTGGGTTAGAAAGTACATGACACTTTGCCATAGAGCACCGTAGTCCAGCTACACGTTCAAAACACCCAAGAGAGGAGTTGTCACATTTTAAAATAATTAATAAAATTGGTTTTAAACGACTACAACGGGCTACTTGCTTGCTCACAGCCTCACACTGCTGAAGTGAAAGCCATAAAGCTGACACTTTCGACATGACCAGAATGATAACGTTAGTGATTATCGCCCTTGGTGATACTCTTAGTTTCACTTCCATAATAAGACAAAGTGATAGCCATTTTCGCTAGCAGAGCGGCCGGTAGGCTACTGCGTTAGCTAGCAAAAGCGGGAGCCGGCGATGTACGACCGGGGATTCTGGGTAGTGTAGTTATGTTTCTCAAACTTCGTTAATTATACGATTCAAATTTGATTTAAACGAGGTGGTGAGTATATAATGGACTTTGTATCACAGATATGTCAAAGTTTGGTCCATACAATGCCATAATATCACCATAAGGGTGACTGAGAGATCCCGAAGTGGGGGCAGGCAATGGCTTCCGGCAGTCTTCCGGGACCAGAAAGGGATAGGAGGGGGCGGGACTACGGAGCTCAATTGGTTCCTATTATAGCTGTACCCAGGTAAGATGTGTTTAGTGTTTAATTTCAGAATTCCAAATGACTATTACATTACATGATATGTCATATCTATGGTTCTATATCTATAGGGGCAACACTAAGCAGAGAGGGACTAGACTCAACAGCTGGACGGCTCAATGCGTTAATCAGAGGGTGGGGGCTCCCCAGTCCTGCAGAGCCCCCCCCCCCCAGCCTGCAAAGTGTAGCCAGTTAAAAGGGCTCTGCAGGACTGCTTTTGGAGCCGCACCTTGGCCGAGGGGATCATACATCTTTAGCATTCTCCACTCATCCCTGCACCCCCTCTCTCTTCCCCTCCAAGCCCAGCTACAGGGAACACAGAGGCACACACACACACACACACTCCCGCACGCACGCACACTCACACACACATGCTTGCACACACACACTCCCGCACGCACACACACTCACACACACATGCTTGCACACACACACTCCCGCATGTACACACGCACACACACATGCTTGCACACACACTCCCGCACGCGCGCACACACACACACACACATGCTTACACACACACTCCCGCACGCACACACATACACACACCACTCAGACACATGCTTGCAAACACACACTCCCGCGCACACACACACACACACTCCCGCACGCATGCACACACACACACACACCACTCAGACACATGCTTGCACACACACACTCTCGCACACACACACACACACACACACACCACTCAGACACATGCTTGCACACACGCACACAGACGCAGTATACTGTATATATTGTTGAAGCCAGTGAAACATTGGCTGTTGTTGCAGAGAGAGGGGAAGGTGCAGCTCTTTCTGGGGAAAGGAGGGTTGAAAGAAAAAGCAAAAATATGAAATGAAGAGGAAACAAATGAAAGAAAAGAATACTGCAGTAATACGGGATTGAGGGCGATGTGTGTGTGTGTGTGTGTGTGTGTGTGTGTGTGTGTGTGTGTGAGTGTGTGTGTGTGAGTGTGTGTGTGTGAGTGTGTGTGTGTGTGTGTGTGTGTGTGTGTGAGGATGTGTGTGTGTGTGTGTGTGTGTGTGTGTGTGTGAGTGTGTGTGAGTGTATGTGTGTGTGTGAGAGTGTGTGTGTGTGAGTGTGTGAGTGTCTGTGTGTGTGAGTGTGTGAGTGTCTGTGTGTGTGAGGATGTGTGTGTGTGTGTGAGTGTGTGTGTGAGTGTGTGAGTGTCTGTGTGTGTCTGTGTGTGTGTGTGTGTGTGTGAGGATGTGTGTGTGTGTGAGAGTGAGTGTGTGAGAATATGTGTGTGTGTGAGTGAGTGTGTGAGGATATGTGTGTGTGTGTGTGAGGATGTGACGTGTGTGTGTGTGTGTGTGAGGATGTGTGTATGTGAGGATGTGTGTGTGTGTGTGAGTGTGTGTGTGTGAGTGAGTGTATGTGTGTGTGTGAGAGTGTGTGTGAGTGAGTGTGTGTGAGTGTGTGTGTGTGAGTGTGTGTGTGTGAGTGTGTGTGTGTGTGTGAGTGTGTGTGAGAGTGTGTGTGTGTGGGTGTGAGTGTGTGTGTGTGAGTGTGTGTGAGTGTGTGTGTGTGAGGATGTGTGTGTGTGTGTGTGAGGATGTGTCTGTGTGTGCGCGTGTGTGTGCGCGCGTGCGGAAGTGTGTGTGCGCGCGTGCGGAAGTGTGTGTGTGAGGGTGTGTGTGTGTGTGTGTGCGCGCGTGTGCGGGGAAGTGTGTGTGTGTGTGTGTGTGTGTGAGTCTGAGTGGTGTGTGTGTGTGTGTGTGAGAGTACGTGTGAGAGTGTTTGTGTGAGTGAGTGAGTGAGTGAGTGTGTGTGTGTGTGTGTGCATGCGGGAGTGTGTGTGTGTGTGTGTGTGTGAGAGAGTGTGTGTGTGTCTGAGTGGTGTGTGTGAGTGTGTGTGCGTGGGGTGGGGGGGAGGCAGTAAATATAAAAGAGTGCTCTACACACTTTAAGATAGTCATTAAACTCTCTTGCCTTGTTTATCGCTCCCATTGTGTGTCTGAGGATAACAGGATCGTAAAGAACTTCAACGTCTCGTCCTGATCGATTTATTCCCTTCGTTAAGACCGCCTGCGTATGACGTCCCCGCTTTCCCGCTGAAATTATGCCGCAGTTATGATTTTATTGATGTGGCTTTGTTATTTTAATTAGTCTTGGCTGATTTAAAAAAATAAATTAAAAAATACATTTTTAAAAACAGTCAAAGCCAGGACCGTACAAAGCCTACTGTAGGGAACGTGTGAGGGCTTCACTTCTCCATACGGCTGACATCACGTCCTCTTCCAATTTGTAGACTGCTGGGAGTGAAAACTGCAGAAAAACTTTTTTTTTAAAATAATTAAATTTCTTGTGTAGGAACTGCTTGAGAATTCGCCGCCACACAATCCCGTCAGCCGGTAGCAGGAAGGAGGCACCACGTCCCCTTCAGAGCGCGACTCCTTCCAAGCTCCTGACCGCGATTCCAAGTCGCCCGGGGCCACTTCGGCACGACGATTCTCCGCCACCGAGTCTCTCCCCCACCGCGGGAGCCGCCGCCAATTACCGCTCCCATCAAGGCGCTGGCCATACTGGGATCTGGCAGGACCAGGGCGCAATCCCCTGATCCTCGGCGTGATCCTCGACTCAAAGCAGGCGCTTTTATTGCCACCCCAGACTTTACTCACCACTCTTAAAGTGATACTGCCGTCAAAAACCCACTTTTCCCGTTGAAAACCGGTGTTTTGGGTTAGATTATAACACAACTGTTTATGTCCGGAAATCTCATGTTTAGTCAAAAAGTTTTTTTCTGAGTTTTTGTGTAGGCTTACCAATACGCTGGTTTCTGGGGATTCGTGACGTCACAAGATCCTTAACATAAATATGGGTGGAGGTGAGGTGGTCCTAGGGGTGGAGGTGAGGTGGTCCTAGGGGTGGAGGTGAGGTGGTCCTAGGGGTGGGGTTGAGGTGGCCCTAGGGGTGGAGGTGAGGTGGTCCTAGGGGTGGAGTTGAGGTGGTCCTAGGGGTGGAGGTGAGGTGGTCCTAGGGGTGGAGTTGAGGTGGTCCTAGGGGTGGAGTTGAGGTGGTCCTAGGGGTGGAGGTGAGGTGGTCCTAGGGGTGGAGTTGAGGTGGTCCTAGGGGTGGAGTTGAGGTGGTCCTAGGGGTGGAGTTGAGGTGGTCCTAAGGGTGGAGGTGAGGTGGTCCTAGGGGTGGAGTTGAGGTGGTCCTAGGGGTGGAGTTGAGGTGGTCCTAGGGGTGGAGGTGAGGTGGTCCTAGGGGTGGAGGTGAGGTGGTCCTAGGGGTGGAGGTGAGGTGGTCCTAGGGGTGGTCTCGGCTGGGCACGTGGTATAAAAGCAGAGACCAATGGGTTTTTTTCCCTCTTTGAGACTGAGACAGTTCACCCAGACACACCCTTGCACTCCTTGACCGTATGAATATTCATAATATGACCACACCTACTCACGAGTTCCAGTGCAAACTGAAGCGGTAAAAAAGGCTCTGCAGTATCTTTTTAAGCCTAAATGATACATTTTCAGAACGCGTGGACTGTATCCGATTTCAGTCTTCGTACTCGGTCAGCACCATACCACCATGCACTCTGCTCCTGCTGAAAGGCTGAAGCTAAGCAGGTGTGGGCTTGGTTAGTACTTGGATGGGAGACCTCCTGGGAAAAGTTGCTGCTGGAAGTGGTGTTGGTGGGCCAGTAGGGGGCAGTCTTCCCTCTGGTCAAATAAACCCCCAATGCCGCAGTGCAGTGATGGGGACGCTGTGCTTTCGGATGAGACGTTAAACCGAGGTCCTGACTCACTGTGGTCATTAAATATCCCATGGCACTTATTGCAAAGAATAGGGGTTTCCCCGGTGTCCTGGTTGTTTCAACCTGCCACCAAACCATCCCCCAGTTTAATTGGCTAAAAAATGTTCTCTCCCTCTCCACCTCAGCTGAGCATTCTGGTGCAAAATGGCTGCCGTTGCATCACCCAGGTGGGTGGTGCACATTGGTGGTGATTGAAGCGAGTTGAAGCGCTTTGAGTGTGAGAAAGGCCCGATATAAATGGCAGGCATTATTGCTTGTTTCTGTTTAGCTTTTTTAGGCAAGGTGTAGTGAAGGTCACTGGTGCGTGTGCGTGTGCGTGTCCGCTGTGGCTCTGTCGGGAAGGGACGCGTGTTGTGCTGTGGTGACAGACAGCAGCTGTACATAATAACAGTAAATTTATACAGAGCAGGGCTCACACACTAAATCACTCACTCACACACTCACACACTAACACACTCAATCACTCACTCAAGCTAAATCATTCACACAATAACATGTTCACTCACTCGCTCGCTTACTCACTCACTCAAAAACCTGCCACTCACTCACCCACTAAATTCACTACAACCTCTGCACTCACTAACTCACTCAATAAACTCTGCACTCACTAACACTAACTCACACACTCACTCACCAACACACTCACTAACTCACTCACTCACTCTTTTTACTTGTGAAGTATATCAGCACAGCAGTCTGTAATGACCGGCTGGACGCGCTCACGTTACCCAGAGTCCTTGGAGGCGCTCTGTGTGTTCTGCGTGATCGCCTGTTGATTCCGTCCGCATATCTGCGTCAGGCTGGCTGACTCCCTTCTAAAGACAGGATGATATCTGCAGCCATTCACCGCAGACGACACAGAGAGAAGCTGATTTACTGCTCCACTGCCCGCCTGGGACCTCTACTTTCACAAACCTCTCTTTGTGCGCTCCTTCTTTTCAAAAAAATAAAATAAAATAAAATGATAAAAAAGGCCTGGGGAAGTTAACCCACACGTGGAAGTACACTCTCTCTCGGAGGGAATGAAAAATCCGCAGGTTGGCGTTATATTTATTGAAATGTCTTCTGAGGGCAGCATTGAAAACCTTACCGTAACCCTAACCCTAACCCTTCCGCTGATTGGATGGCTGAGAGAACCAATCACATGCAATGCAGCCCTCAGAAGACATTTCAACAAATATAACAGCAACCTGTGAAAAGTCCCCCCCCTAGCAGCCATGCTAAAGGAGGGATTCAGTTCGGTTAGTGAGTACATTTATATACTTACTGATTTTGTTTTGGCCAGACCAGAAAGAAAGAACGCGACAGCAGACAGAGTCCGACCATCTGTCCTCCTCGGGGGAACGCCTCCACACAAAAGCCCCATCCTTATCCTCGCCGAACATTAACGGAGCGGAGACGACCGAGGGGAATCGTGCGGAACGGAATCAGGGCGCCAGATTGGGACGGACTCTAAAAATCGTCCATGACACGACGGGCCATCAGCTCTCATCCAGCCGAAAACACAGCTGGAAAGCGGGAGGAGGCAGACCCCCCCCAGGGTGGGGTTGGATGTCCCTCCATCACACTGTGACAGTACTTACCCCCCAGGGTGGGGTAGGATGTGACAGTGCTTATTTTTACTCTTTTCCCTTTTTGTTTTTTCAGTCGGTCTAAGCAGGACAGCAGAAGGCTGTCACCGGCGTTCAGCCCAAGTTCATTAAATCCCATGGTTACGGGGGGGTGTAAGAGAGGAGGGGGGGGGCGAGGCAGATTTGTGGGGTTCACTTAGTGCACATGCACAGTCACCCCCTCTATTAACTGAATCAGGGACTGAGGATGTGGGCACCAGCACACTGTGTTTACTTGTGTCATGAGGGGGGAGGGGGGAGGGGAGCGGGGGGAGGGGGGAGGGGGGAGGAGGGGGGAGGGGGGAGGGTCACAGCTCCCAGGCCTGCACTTATCATTCCTGCCTTTAAATTTCACAGCTCCAGCAAAAATAAAAAATACAAAAAAAAAATAATACTTCAACATTTTTTTTTGGTAAAAGCAGTAACAGGCAGCGCTGTTGCCCTCTGGTCAGCCGTGAGCCGAGAGAGGATCTGCGATGATCACACCTGACAGCTCAGGCGCGGGTGCGAGCGAATGGCTCTCCGCCAAGCGGCTGAGAATGACGGCTAGCGGCCTTTTGAAGCGCGCGGCTCTGTCTGACCTCTCATCGTGCTGCAATAGAACCCCGCCCCTTCCTACGGGAGGGGGGGGGGGGGTACCACAAACAGGCACAGTGCCAAGGCACAAACTCCCACCAACCTAATTGTTTTTCATCATAAAAATAATGCTTTTCCCACTTCATTAATTACACAGTCTTCCCATCATAGTGTTATAAAGCAGTTATAAGCAAATGTAGCACTCAATGGCATCTGGCTTGGGCTGAGCAACATGTTGTGAGCAAGGTTTAACATGGCCATGTTTATCTGTGTCAGTCCCTATCGAGTCATGTTATATAGCATATAACAGTTACATTTATAGGGAGTGCAACTTTCATACATGCACTGTGTGCTTTATAATGCATTATAAACTTTTAAAAGAGAGAGAGAAAGAGAGAGAAACGAAAGAGATAAAAACAGGACAAAAAGAGGGTTCGTGTTTGCTGCACACGATGAGGTTATGATGGAAGAAAGCAAGAGACAGATGTGGGTAAATCAGCCTATCAAACTATAACAATTCTTTTTTGACCAATTGGAGCCTGACCCTGAACATATTTCCATGATTATAAACATTGCTGATGGCACAACTTGCTATACACTCGGTTTTGATCTTTAACCTTTACCCCTTAAATCACAAGCGTTATTTTATATTTAATTTAACAGGTGCTGTGAAACATGTTCATGTACTACAAAAACTACGTTATTCTGCTCTAATTGTTCTCTCGGTTTGCAAACATAACGCTGCTGTCCTGACCCTACTAACCTCTGACCTCCGACCCGGAAGAGTCTTTATTAGAGTTTCTCCTGTAAGAGTGCAGCCTGCATTCAGAAAATAGAAAGCACAGTCTCTTGGCCAATAATATATTTTTTCTCTCCAATTCTAGAAAAACAAACTAATGAAAATTTTACAATATTTACTGCCAGATGTCCCTATCAAGGGCAATGTTGCATGGCTTTATATTTTATTTAACTGTCTGGCTATTTCACTGTACTGACCACTGTCTGGCTATTTCACTGTACTGACCACTGTCGGGCTATTTCACTGTACTGACCACTGTCTGGCTATTTCACTGTACTGAGCGCTGTCTGGCTATTTCACTGTACTGACCACTGTCTGGCTATTTCAGTGTACTGACCACTGTCTGCCTAGATTACTGTACTGACCACTGTCTGGCTAGATTACTGTACTGACCACTGTCTGGCTAGATTACTGTACTGACCACTGTCTGGCTAGATTACTGTACTGACCACTGTCTGGCGAGATTACTTTACTGACCACTGTCTGGCTATTTCAAAGTACTGACCACTGTCTGGCTAGATTACTGTACTGACCACTGTCTGGCTAGATTACTGTACTGACCACTGTCTGGCTAGATTACTGTACTGACCACTGTCTGGCTGCTTCTCCCTGCATCCCTCTTGGAGGCAGACTCAGTCCACTGTAACAATTAAGATCCAATACTGTGCTACAGGGAGATACACAGCAGTGCCCCACTCGGGAATTGAACTCGCAACCTCTAACAGACCTGCTAAAAAATGTGAACTGAAGCAGATGAGAACATCTAACAGGCAGGGAATGCATCTCCACTTTCCCTCTGCAAAAAAGAGGATCCGGTTCCCCCGGCCGTCCCGTGTGATGCATCCGAGCCACAGTGAGCCTTGGCCCGTCCTGTCCCGTCCCGTCCCCTGTTCCCGTCCCCGTCCCCGTCCCCCCACAAAAAAGTTACAAAATCATCTTAGAAAAGTGAGCAGGTAAAATTTGGGAGGGGTGCTGGGGTGAGTCGGGGAGAAGGAGAGAGAAGCTCTGTCTCCAGCTCCAGGGTGTGAGAGGCCCTGTGGTACGCTCAGCGCACAGGGAGAGTCATTTACTGTTAATCACCGCCACACATCCAGTACTCACTCTACCCCAGGCGCGCCCCTAACCTTTGCCAAGGTCCAGCTAATTTTATTATAATTGCCAAAGTGCTTGGCTGTGACTGATTTGCCTCAGAGCCTTTTCTCTTACACCTCCTCCCCTCTTCTCCTCCCCAGCCTCTACCTCCCCCCACACCTCTCCTCCCCTCTTCTCCTCCCCAGCCTCCACCTCCGCCCACACCCCTCCTCCCCTCTTCTCCTCCCCAGCCTCCACCTCCCCCCACACCCCTCCTCCCCTCTTCTCCTCCCCAGCCTCCTCTCTTCCTGCAACTTTTCTCGTTTTTATTTTTTTCCCTACTTTTCAATTTTAGATGCACACTTTACCAGAATGGCATATTTAACAAGACATATTGCCAACGCCCATATAGTTAATGCACAGCAATGCACAACCGAAAGAAAATAACTTTCAAATAACTGTGCCTACATCATTCCCCTTCTCTGCTCTCTCCATTCCTCTCTCTCTCCTCCCTGGGTTCTCACTCTCTCTCTCTCCTCCCTGGGTTCTCACTCTCTCTCTCTCTCTCTCCTCCCTGGGTTCTCACTCTCTCTCCTCCCTGGGTTCTATCTCTCTCTCTCTCTCATCCCTGGGTTCTCTCTCTCACTCTCTCTCTCTCTCTCTCCTCCCTGGGTTCTCTCTCTCTCTCTCCTCCCTGGGTTCTCACTCTCTCTCTCTCCTCCCTGGGTTCTCACTCTCTCTCTCTCCTCCCTGGGTTCTCACTCTCTCTCTCTCCTCCCTGGGTTCTCTCTCTCTCTCTCTCCTCCCTGGGTTCTATCTCTCTCTCTCTCTCCTCCCTGGGTTCTCACTCTCTCGCTCCTCCCTGGGTTCTCACTCTCTCTCTCTCCTCCCTGGGTTCTCACTCTCTCTCTCTCTCCTCCCTGGGTTCTCACTCTCTCTCTCTCCTCCCTGGGTTCTCTCTCACTCTCTCTCTCCTCCTCTCTCTCTCTCCTCCCTGGGTTCTCACTCTCTCTCTCTCTCTCTCTCTCTCTCCACTTTCCACACTGCAGCGATAAAGACCTCACAAACCTTCACACTGTCTGAAGAGTCTGGCAGCCATAAGAGGTCATAAACATCCTGATCCAAGTGCAAAGCCGTGAGAGACCACAGCTCTTTCATTAAGACCGCCTGAGGAGGACAATGGCCTACACACACACACACACACACACTTACACACACGCACGCATGTATGCAAGCACACACTCACACGCACACACATTCATATATACACAAACACACTCACACTTTTCTGAATCAAAAGCTCAAACACATTTCCATTATACCTGTGTTTCGCACCTCAAACAGGGCCGAAGATTCAGAAACGAATGACTTTTTAATTTATTGACTAATGGAGGCGGCCCCTGCAGAGCAGACAGCTCCAATTGTTCCAGCTTTCCATCCATTTATGATGCATTCAGCTCCTTTTTGGATTCATCACCAACATTATTTATCACTACAAGCACCTCAGATTGAAGCATGTACACCATAACTGCCGTAATTCATAACGTTTTGCGTTAGCAGAATGACTGCAGCATCTCAGATGATTTAACATTATTTCATATTTCATACGCCGTCTCACTCGCTCACTCATCTCTATTCACTTCGCCTGCTTCCGGATTTCTTCTCATCGGTGTAACAAATCCGCCAGGAAAATTTAATTTGTGTGTTTAATTGGCCGACGCAAGCGATGCCCCCCCCCCCTTCCCGCCATCATGCTATAGAGCCAGACAGAGTAAGTTGCCTGCTGGTTGCCGTGGGTAACATTTATTTATTCTGTGCTGCTTTGTAAACATGAACGCAGCGAGAGATGAAGGATGCACCTGCCCACGTCGCGTCGTCCCCGGCGATAAGAGCGACCAGCTAAATCCACCTT
>CM040402.1:4133354-4150854 GCA_022702515.1 Ilyophis sp. 1 JC-2022 | reverse complement strand
ACTCCACAGCAATGGGAATATTCACATACTCCACAGCAATGGGAATATTCACATACTCCACAGCAATGGGAATATTCACATACTCCACAGCAATGGGAATATTCACATACTCCACAGCAATGGGAATATTCAGATATTTTTTCCTTTGACTCATAAGAAGAAACAAAACCCGGCATTTTCAAAGAAGCTCAAGTTTTAAAAAGGCAGCGCACCGATGTTATCGCCCCCGATTGTTCATAAAGGGAATAAGCAGACAGACACATTCACGGGCTCCTCGTTTGAATCGTCATGTTCGAACACCGAGATTTAAATCTGAAGTCTGATCGCCTCACCACTGTCGCGACAGCTCTTGTGATGAGCGTTTTTAAGGACGACCTCCCGCTGGGACCTGCGTCATCCTGCTGCGCTCACCTCAGACACATTGACAGAAATGAATTGTGGGAAATAGACAGCCTTAGCGGGAGTGTCTAAATGCCCCATAAAGACACTGGCTACTGATGCTCAACAGCACGCATCGGGGGGGGGGGGGGGGGGGTATTAATAATTAATCTCCAAGTACCTTTATTCTCTGACACTAGCACGGCTTCACCTGCGCTATACCTCGTGTTGAGAACCTCTCTCTCTCTCTCTCTCTCTCTCTCTCCCTCTCTCTCCCTATAGCTCTCATCTCTCAATTTACATTTAACTTTTACAATTTACTTTAAGGTGCTTTTTTAGTAATGTGAATCAGTGCCACAGTATTACAAATCACAAACAAGAGCTAATGCTAAAGACTGCTATACATAAACTCATTAAGTTAGTGCTTTTCTCTCCGGCGACGCTAAGCCTATGCTGCTATACTTTGGAGCTACTGGGACTTATTCTTCAAATAAGATTGATTGCTTCTCCATCTGTAAGCGTGATAAAACTTGAGGGCACTAGTTGTTATTTTTTTCAGAGAAAACCTACTAAAATTTGTCTTAATTTACTAGAATGTAGGTAGACAAGCATCTCTGTCTCAACCTATATCTATCTTTTCTTTCATTCTTCTATTCTCTCTCTCTCTTTGTCTCTGTTGCAGGAAATGTTAAAAGCTGCAGAGGTGGCAGGTGGTTTGGCTGAAGGGCAGGTGTGTTTTGGGATGTGAGATACCCAGCGGAACAGGACAGAGACACCGTCAGAGGAATTTTACCTCAGGGCCAAAAAAGCACTAGAAGAGAGGAGACATATGGCGCCAGTTTCCCACCGTAGAGCTGGAACAGGCTGGCTCATTATACCCCTTTCCCACTGTAGAGCTGGAACCAGGCTGACTCATTAGACCCCTTTCCCACTGTAGAGCTGGAACAGGCTGGCTCATTATACCCCTTTCCCACTGTAGAGCTGGAACAGGCTGGCTCATTAGACCCCTTTCCCACTGTAGAGCTGGAACAGGCTGGCTCATTATACCCCTTTCTCACTGTAGAGAAGGCCAGTGCCCCCCCCCCCCCGCTCTCGAGGACACCACGCTACATAACCGCGAAACAGCTGTCTGCCACTCCTGACGCCTGTTCCCTATCGAATCAGCGGGATTTAATCACTTTATTAAGCCCAATAACAGCGCCAGGCGTCTTTTCAAACTCGAGGGGGGTCATTAGATTGATTTTTTTTTTTAAAACAGCGAAGACATTAAATGAAACGTTTTACACCTTTCTCACTGTAGATCTCTGGGTAGAGTCATCCTACTGTGTCGCAATATTTCTTCCAAACAGCTCAAAAATCTGTGTTATACAGAAAAGCAGACAGACGGACAGACAGAAAGAGCTAGCAGGAGCCGCCTTTGCTTATCGTGGCAAATAACCACAAGCAGACAGACTTCACTTCCTCCCCAACAAGGGCTCTGGAGTCTTGAGTGGAGTTTGATGGCGCCGCCAAAACATCAGTGCTTCGGTGGCGCCAATTAAAATCCGCTTTTCACAAAAGCTCAATAACCAATTCCCGCTGTTTAATGGCAATAAAGCAATGTGCAGGAGAAAGCAGGGAATAACAAACGTGGGAAGAAGAGACGCGCAGCGAGGAGGAAGAGGAGAACACGTGCAGCGAGGAAGAAGAGGAGGAGACGAGCAAGCGAGGAGGAGACGCGCAGCAAGGAGGAGACGAGCAACGAGGAGGAGACGAGCAGCGAGGATGGGGAGATGCTTTTCCCCCTCTGGGGTGGCGCCATTATGACGGACAGGCGCACGTGGTGGCAGGAGGGCAGGAAGGTTTCGCGTGGAGTTGCCTGGGCGACGGAAAGGGATAGACTGGCGGGTGCTTGCCGTCACAGCAACCGCTTCACTTCAAGGCCAGTGCCCCCCCCGCTCTCGAGGACACCACGCTACATAACCACGAAACAGCTGTCTGCCACTCCTGACGCCTGTTCCCTATCGAATCAGCAGGATTAAATCACTTTATTAAGCCCAATAACAGCGCCGGGCGTCTTCTCAAACTCGAGGGGGGTCATTAGATTGATTTTAAAAAAACAAAACAGCGAAGACATTAAATGAAACGTTTTACACAGTAAGGGAGCGCGCTCCGCGGCGCGGGTCACCCTCGTCCGTCACCGCGACACCCATCCTACCCAGGAACGCCATAATTCCCTCTGACAGCGAGCATGCTGGGAGCAGTAGAGGTCTAATACACTGAGGTATAGCCTTTTACTACTTCACAGGTATAGACCTTTAGGTCACTGAAAGTGTTGTTCTGAGAACATTCCTTCCTAGTTATCATACACGGCTGTATTGCACTTTAATTCACTTCATTGGTGTAATGATTCTGTTGGATGTCTTTGTTTGATATGTTTGTTTGTCTGTTGTGGGTCTGCCCCACTGTCTGTCTTTTTTTGTTGTTGCTGGGGCTACAACTGAAGTTCCCTTGCGGGAAAATAAACGTTATTCTATTCTATTCTATTCTATACTCGGCCAATAAAATCATTTAAAATGATGCTAATTAATGCTACAGCAACGTGGGCTTCAGACGTCCTGTAAAAACATCCGGACCACATCCCCGCCCACATCCCCGCCCACAGTCTGATGCCCCCTTGCAGAAAGGTCAGCTATTAGGGACTTAATTAAAGGGCTTTTGACTTTTCCACTGGCAGTTTTTTAACATGAAATCAATTTAAACATATTCAGGTAGCAGCACCTTGCTCAAGGACATGCGTCAGAGCTGTTAACAAAAAGCATGGATCTGTTTTTCTTACACCCCTCCCTCCTCCTCCTCCTCCTCCTCTGCTCACTCTCTCAACTCCTCTCTCTTTCTCCCTCTCTCCCTCCCTCCCTCTGGTCTACATTCAATTAGACTTGTTTTATTTTTTGCTCTCTTGCCTCAAAATATTGTGAGCGGTTCTGAGCACTTAAAAAACAAACAAAAACAAACCCTATGAGCGACCGTGTCACGCTGCGCTACCCGTCAATCCGTACCCCCCATTACCACGGAGCGACCCCCACCCCGTCCTCATAAAGCAAGGCAAGGAGTCCTGGCAGCTCCAGCTTTCACTCTCTATGGTAAGAGAGTGTGTGTGTGTGTGTGTGTGTGTGTGTGTGTGTGTGTGTGTATGAGCGTGTCCATGCAAACGTTTGTGTGCAACGTTTTAGGCAAGAATTAAATTCCCAATGCCCAATGCCCAATGCCCAGAAAAAAAACAGTCGCTCTCTCTCTTTCAAAAAAGTTTCTCAAGTCTATCACATCATGTCAGTATCGTGGTGCCTGGAACCCCAGAAGACAGCGGCACTTGTAACCAATCACACGCTATCGCCAGACACACATGACAACAAGGTCAGGAATTAACTTTTTTTAATTTAAAAAAAAACCCCAATGGTCCACCCCCTCCCTCAAAGGGAAGCAGGGAGGACGACGGAACAGCATTGCCTGAGCTGGGCCAGTCAGCACGGAGGGAGGTGGAGCAGCTGGTGGAACAGCATTGCCTGAGCTGGGCCAGCCAGCGTGGAGGGAGGTGGAGCAGCTGGTGGAACAGCATTGCCTGAGCTGGGCCAGTCAGCACGGAGGGAGGTGGAGCAGCTGGTGGAACAGCATTGCCTGAGTTGGGCCAGTCAGCACGGAGGGAGGTGGAGCAGCTGGGGGAACAGCATTGCCTGAGTTGGGCCAGTCAGCACGGAGGGAGGTGGAGCAGCTGGTGGAACAGCATTGCCTGAGCTGGGCCAGTCAGCACGGAGGGAGGTGGAGCAGCTGGGGGAACAGCATTGCCTGAGTTGGGCCAGTCAGCACGGAGGGAGGTGGAGCAGCTGGGGGAACAGCATTGAATGGGCTGGGCCAGTCAGCACGGAGGGAGGTGGAGCAGCTGGGGGAACAGCATTGAATGGGCTGGGCCAGTCAGCACGGAGGGAGGTGGAGCAGCTTGGGGAACAGCACGGAGGGAGGTGGAGCAGCTTGGGGAAACGCCCCACATGGCGTTCAGAGCCATCGCAAGCGCAGAGAAGAAAATGTTGATGCTGCACTCACAGGGGAATTTCTGCACACAACATTAAGTCCAAGTGCTCCAAATTCCCTGTGTAAATGTCATGTCCTTCAATAAACACCTTAAATTGCAAATAATGAAGGCTGTGCAGACATTAAAGAACACCCAGGGCTGTTATCGTTCTCGTTAAACTTTCTGCGGTGGGAGTGGGGGGGTGGGGTGGGAAGCCCTGAAGTTCATTTGAAAAAATTAACCAAAGGCCAGGGTAATCTTACTGTCCAACAAGTATTTTGTCATACATTCAGGTGCAATCCAGACAGATCACTCTCACCTGTGTGATATACGGGATCTCAGATCATACTGACACTCGCCGGGACAGGCTGGGGCACACCCAAAAACCTGGCTCTGGACACTGAGTCGAGTTTAAATGGCGCACCCCAAAAACATGGGCCCTGGAGTTAGAGTGGAGTTAAATGGGGCACCCCACAAATATGGGTCCCACAAACATCATCCTCACTAATTTTAGAGGCACAGCTGTCTATTCCAAATCGATGAAAAAACTAAACAAATGGCTGATTTGAGGGCTGAACAGTTTGTACAGCAAACTAAAAACCTTTTTTTTTTTTTTTTTACCTTCATAAAGTAAGTGGCACGCTAGATGACTTTCGGGTATTTTTCTGCAGTTTACCAACTCAATTTCAGGCCAGCTTAATCAAGCATAAATAAATAAATAAAATAATAAATAAATATGTAAATAAAACCCTCCATATGAATTTCATAAATGCAGTCTGGCACCCAAGCTGATTCATTGTTTATCTGAAGGCTTGATTACATCCAGATAGTCATTTTAAAACCTCTTCAGCAGAGAGGCAGAGAGCACATGACCTGTGAATAATTGAAACGGTTCACAGCCAATCCACAGCCATCATATCAGTCTCACAAAACTGCCCACACTTCTCCGCAGTTACCGTGACGACTGCAACCTCAGACCGGCTCGCGCCGCTGAAAACAAGCGCAGCCATTTGAACAATTTGAAAAAGTTTTTTTTTTAAAAGAGTTCTGATAGAAAAGGGTTTTTAGGTGAAAATGACAGTGCTGACGCACGCTAACCGCAGTGTTCAGGAGGAATGAGCTAGGTTATAGGTAGCTAGGTAGGTCTTAACTCATAACCACTGAAGTATTGCAAAGCAGGATAATTGTAGCTAAATGCTAAGGTTATAAGCTACTGTCGTTTATTAATTTAATCATCGATGTTGAATAACTGAGGCTACTATTGTGGTAAACAGAAAATAATAGCCAAAAAACAAGTAGCCTAGCTGCTGTTCTGGTGTGCTTTGCTGCTTTCAGTGCATACAAATGGTAGACATGCACGTTTATTTGCATCGCCTTTATTTACATCGCGTTAGCCTGCGGTGCTTAGTGTAATTCTATGAACATGAAATGCAACTTGCCCGATTGTGATTTTTTGCGACCATTATGGCGAAGTTCTTGGGAGATGCGTGTGCTTGTTGTCGAGCTCGAAACCCGCACTATTACGGTATAGGGCGGGGGAAAGTAAAAGTGTTGTGCATAACGTAGCTAATGATAATGGCATGTATTGAAATGTTTTTTTTGTGTGTGGCGAAATAGTGTTTTTGTTTCTGCAAATGCAAAGTTATTTTTGTGAAAATGTTTGGAGTTTACTTTACCGAATATCTCTGTGGGAGCAAGTGGTTTTCCCTCATTTTTATCCGTCTATCTGAGGCGTACAGACTTGATTAAGGCGGTCCGTCCGGAGGCATTCACTCAGGGGAAACCATTGCCTGGCGTCACCGTTCTTTTTATTATAGTGTAGTTAAAGTAGGCATTGTTTAAATACGCTCTTTATAGTGTAGTTAAAGTAGGCATTGTTTAAATGCGCTCTTTATAGTGTAGTTAAAGTAGGCATTGTTTAAATACGCTCTTTATAGTGTAGTTAAAGTAGGCATTGTTTAAATACGCTCTTTATGGTGTAGTTAAAGTAGGCATTGTTTAAATATGGTCTTTATAGTGTAGTTAAAATAGGCATTGTTTAAATATGCTCTTCATGGTCTAGTTAAAGTAGGCATTGTTTAAATATGGTCTTTATAGTGTAGTTAAAGTAGGCATTGTTTAAATATGCTCATTATAGTGTAGTTAAAGTAGGCATTGTTTAAATACGCTCTTTGTGGTGTAGTTAAAGGAGGCATTGTTTAAATACGCTCTTTATAGTGTAGTTAAAGTAGGCATTGTTTAAATACGCTCTTTGTAGTGTAGTTAAAGTAGGCATTGTTTAAATACGCTTTTTATAGTGTAGTTAAAGTAGGCATTGTTTAAATACGCTCTTTATAGTGTAGTTAAAGTAGGCATTGTTTAAATACGCTCTTTATAGTGTAGTTAAAGTAGGCATTGTTTAAATACGCTCTTTATAGTGTAGTTAAAGTAGGCATTGTTTAAATACGCTCTTTATAGTGTAGTTAAAGTAGGCATTGTTTAAATGTGCTCTTTATAGTGTAGTTAAAGTAGGCATTGTTTAAATACGCTCTTTATGGTCTAGTTAAAGTAGGCATTGTTTAAATACGCTCTTTATGGTCTAGTTAAAGTAGGCATTGTTTAAATACGCTCTTTATAGTGTAGTTAAAGTAGGCATTGTTTAAATACGCTCTTTATAGTGTATTTCAGTTTTCTTGCCATGCAGATATTAATTTTTCCCTTTTCACATAGCTCTGCCCCTTCCCCACCACACACACTAAATGCTCCCAGGTCACCATCTTTGAACACGGTTGTAAATAAGAGCTCATTTTCTCACATATTTTTTGACAAATGAGTTTCCCTGCTCCTCTCTTGGGCCTGAGCGTCCCATTACATCTTGACACTATTCCAAGTTTAATTTCAATTTCATATACAGAGCAATTTCTCCAACGTAATAATAGAATTGTAGTGGTGTCATTATAAGCCAACGTTAGATTTATAACATTTAAATATTGCTTATTGTTCACGATAGTGTTTTCAGTAATAAGTAATGTCATTATTTCAAATGATATTGAATGTATTTGTAAATGTAATTATATGAAGAGCTATCCTCTTTATAACCTGTAATGACCAATTCAAATGCATTAATATATCATCTGAAATTAATTGTTTTGAAATTCCTTCATTAAAAATGAATTATAGAACAAATTAAAAATGCCAGAATTTTATCTGATACCCCTCCTCCCCCCCCAAAATTTTTTAATTAAACCTTTTGTTAAACCTTGAATTGATAGCCACATTTAACTCATCAGAATATTATTCATTATATTAATATGAACAATTCAAACAGCTCTCATCTCCCTGTCTAACATACTTGCACATGCACACACTCACACATACATGCACACACACGCATACACGCACACACAGTTTTAGTTCAGGAGTTGAGAAAACATATGCCTCCATACAATTGTTCTGTGTAAAATCAACTCAACTTTTAACTCGTAACAGAGTACATTTGGTAACTCTTTGACCTATAGAAATTCTGTAATGTTAAAAACTGAAAAAGTTGTTCTGTATTCTGCTCACAGTTGACATGTGAAGCATATGAAGATTAATCTGGGTTTGGCCTGAGGCTCTCAGGTGCTTATTTAAAACCCTTTAAGGTGTAAGGTCACAAATATGTGATTATAAAGTTCTTAACTGAACACTCTAATGCTGATGTAACAATCACAGGTAGTTCTAGAACACTGACTTAGAATTTAGAAAAGAACCCTTCAGAAGAACCTACTCTTCAAAGGGTTAAAAGGAGCTCTTAAACTGTTCCTTTTCAATCCCTTTCAATTGGCAACTAAAATGTCCTGATTCTACTGCTTCTGCAAGGGGCCACGTGGGGTTCTCGTGCGTTTATTCCCTGAGAGAGATGGATTTTGTCCGTGCTACCTGTGGTGTTCTCCTGATATGACTTTAAAACTGAATGTTTTTGATTTCCGTTTCTGAGAAGGAGGTCCGGACTGGCTGGATCTGATTATGCCATAACTTCTAACTCTATTACCAAAATCTTAGTTACCGGAAAACTATAATGCAGCATTTCAGAAATGCATCTACGAGCAAAACAAATCAATTTTAACACTGTGCAAGTCATTTAACACTGATATGTACTGAAACAAAACAGCCTGTAGTGACCAACTCAATTCCCACTTGCTGAAGCTCAATATTAGCACCCCCCACCCCAGGGATAACACTCAATATTAGCACCCCCCACCCCAGGGATAACACTCAATATTAGCACCCCCCACCCCAGGGATAACACTCAATATTAGCACCCCCCACCCCAGGGATAACACTCAACATTAGCACCCCCCACCCCAGGGATGATGACGTCGTGGCAACATTACCGACTCTCTTAGTATAGATCACTATAACCACATTATTTTGTGGAATTGTAACCACCCCCCACCCCCTCCCCACACACACACACTCCTTAATATTAATTGTGAGACAAAATTAGGACACTTTTATTCGAGACATGTGGAGCTGAGATGAGCTAATACGTGTGTTAATCACCTGTGAAACCACGGCAACAGACTCTACAACGGCTAAAAGAGCTGCTTTGTCTGACACGAAACCCACAAACTAACAGTAAGGCGCTAACGGGCTAAGGCTCTAACACATTATGGCGCTAATGTACAAAGACACAAATATTCTTTGGCGTCAATTCACGCCATGGCGCTTCTTCTAAGGCTCTAGCACGCTACGGAGCTAACATGCTGAAGCGCTAATGCACTAAGGTGCTAACGTGCTGAGGTGCTAACGCGCTGAAGTGCTAATGCACTAAGGTGCTAACGTGCTGAGGTGCATTTACGCTCAACGCCTCATCCCCCCCTTCCCCCCCCCCTTCACGCATTCCGCACGATTCCCATCATTTGTTGTGTGCTCGCTGTCTTCTTCCTTTAGCATTAGCCTTCATATTCCCCAGCCGTCAGCGTGGCGGCGGTAGCAGCTGCGTAAGCAGCCATTTGCATTATCTGCGGAGCGGACAGGTAGTGATGTATAATAATGGAGAAGTCATATATTCGCGCTCCTAACGGCGGTCGGCCCCGGTCGGGACAACGGCGCCTTCGCGTACGCGGGGAGTGTTTCATTAGCGAACAGGACAGCTGTGCCGGGCCAAGTTCTTACAGTAATATTTATAGACGGTCCCTACACCTCTCGCCAATCGCTCAGTTTGTCTTCCATCTCTCTTCTTGCTCCATCTCTATCCAGCGCTGTTATTTTTTATTTTATTATTATTACCCCCCTCTTTTTCTCTATCTCCCTGCTTGGCAGACTCTCTCCCTCTCTCCTTTACCCATTGCTTTCATCACATCCATCATAACTTCTTCCCTCTCTTCTCTCTCTGTCCTTTCTCCCAGTCCATTTCATTCTCTCTCCTTCTTATTGACATGTTTATATGGAGCAGATCTTTCTCTCACTCCATCATTCTCATCACTCTATCTCAGACATCATTTTCCCTGCCTCATTCTCCACCAAAGGCTCTCTCTTTATCTCTCTGCCTGCCCCCCCCCTCTCTCTCTCGCTCTCTTTCTGCCCCCCCCCCCTCTCTCTCTCTCTCTCTCTCTCACACAGAGCTGACCTTGTCTCAGGTTTGTTGCTCCAGTGTTAGTGTGGGGAAGTTTGCTCTCTGAGGAAGCCAGAGGGGTGGGGGGTTGGAAGGCGGAGGGTTGGGGGGTGGAGGGCGAAGGGGTTGGGTGGCAGGGTGGCATCCCGCCGTGGGCGACCTCAGGACCAGGCTGGCGCTCCCGTTACTACGGAAACTGCAGCTGACCCCTCCTCCCATGACACCCCCCCCACAGCCATAAGTACAGAAACCTTGTGCTCCCTCCTCCCTCCTACCTCCTCCTTCCTCCTTCCTACCTCCTCCCTCCTCCTTTCTCCCTCCTCTTTCCACCTTCCTGCACCGTCTCTTCTTTCTCTCTCCATCCCTCATTCCCAGGACTAGAGGGTTCGCTGCACATCATCCCTGGAGTGAGCTGCTCCACACAGCTCCAACCGGACCGACATGGGCCCTCATAGCGCATGCACACACACACACACGCACGCTTGCAGACACACACACACTGTTGTCCTTGTATCCCTGTGTCAGGGGCAGTGCTGTTGCAGTAGAATTTAATAAAAGAAACGTCTCTGGGAGTCCACTGGGACTGTGGACTTACTCTGTTAGGGGACACTTGCTTTGTAGTGAAGCCGGTGAATGTCGTGTTGCCTGGAATAGATCATCACCATGTTTTTAAAGTGGAATGAGCTGGTTTTTAAAGTTGAAATCAGTATTTATTCAAACAAAAAGTTAAATCTAATTTAAAATTTGTGTTATAACTTCTATCGCAATTTTGGCACACTGTACTTTAATATAACTGAAATGTGTATAATAATAATATAATGTAAATACTTGTGTTTCACTGACAGGAAAAGGGCTAAACCCACAGATGATCACTTTTTTTTTAGGAATGCAAATAAAGTTTTGTAGCTGTCAGAGCTGCTGGGACATTGAGTGTGTGTGTAACACACAACGTCTGTGTCTCTCACTAGGTTCTAGTAAACAACCTGGAAAACGTGCTTTAGTGGATATGAAACGGAAAGCAGGGTATGTAAAGTAAAGAGATAAAATGGAGCAGAGAGCCGGTCTCCTGGCTTTGACAGGTGAGGCCTGAATTAGCTGCTGCTCTGTTCCTGCAGGCAGCTTGAGAGCGGCCATGTTTATTTTAAGCATGGATTCACTCTCCATCAGAAAGGGAATCTACAGAACAAGGCCTGTAGGCATCAATCATTCATGCGCAAGGCTGCTCTCTCTCTCTGGGTCATCCAAGTTTTCAAGAAAAGCCAGCGAGCCGTCACTGTCCACTGCGAGACTGACCCTGGGTCAGTAACCCTGTCTGCGTGTGTGTGTATATATAAGTGCATGTGTGTTTGTGTGAGACACTGATGTGAAACTGGAGGTCAGTCGGGTTCATGAAAAGACTGACCCATAGTTCATTCCAATCTCCGACCGCAGCAGATATAAGTGAATGTTAGGGGAATGTTTGCAGCAGATATAAGTGAATGTTAGGGGAATGTTTGCAGCAGATATAAGTGAATGTTAGGGGAATGTTTGCAGCAGATATAAGTGAATGTTAGGGGAATGTTTGCAGCAGATATAAGTGAATGTTGGGGGAATGTTTGCAGCAGATATAAGTGAATGTTAGGAGAATGTTTGCAGCAGATATAAGTGAATGTTAGGGGAATGTTTGCAGCAGATATAAGTGAATGTTAGGGGAATGTTTGCAGCAGATATAAGTGAATGTTAGGGGAATGTTTGCAGCAGATATAAGTGAATGTTAGGGGAATGTTTGCAGCAGATATAAGTGAATGTTAGGGGAATGTTTGCAGCAGATATAAGTGAATGTTATTTTGTGGTTTGTGTAGTTACTGTGCAGCTCTCATCCTCCTGTCGTTATTTGCTCGCTGAAAGTACTTGATGTCGAGGTACTGGGCTTGGAACCAAAAGGTTGCTAGTTCAAGTCCCGAATGACCTTTCTGCTGCTGTTCCTGAGCGAGGCGGTGTTTAACCTGAATGGCTTTAATAAATATCCAGCTCTATCAATTGGGCAAATAAATAATGTGCAAAGGGCATCCCTGGGTGTGTAAGATGTGGCAGTGGGAGAGTGAGGTGTGAGGTGTGAGGTGTGAGGAAGGGGGGGGGGGGGGTTGGGGGTAGAAGGGGGTGTGAGAGAGGAACTGTGTTGTTGCTCTGTGAAACACACACACACACACACACACCTGTGCGTGCACACAGACAGACAAAAACATGAACACTCGCACACATATACGCCTACGCGCGCACATACACACACACACACACACACATAAGCATTCACAAACGCGTGAACAAAATGCCTTTCATCTCATCAAGCCCTCATCACCTTTTTGTTTGGATGAATTGCGAGCACAATCACCACCAGCACACCTGAAGAACAAACTAAACCACAGTAACACACTCCACCAAAGTTACAAATAAACACTGAACATTAACACTACACTACCTGCTCCACCTGCACAGAGGTGTTAACCTTTTAAAACCTACACACCTGACACTCCAGGTGCACAGATATCCTATCCATGCATTTTCAGTGGAAGGGTCCCCTGACCCAGGGTAAATTTCACCAGAGTAAATCCCCTGACCCAGGGTAAATCTCCTAACCCAGGGTAAATTTCACCAGAGTAAATCCCCTGACCCAGGGTAAATCTCCTAACCCAGGGTAAATTTCACCAGAGTAAATCCCCTGACCCAGGGTAAATCTCACCAGGGTAAATCTCACCAGGGTAAATCTCACCAGGGTAAAGGTGGCAGCACAGTGCTTGAGCAGCAGGTCGGCACGCTCACCTGGTCTTAGGGGATGTCGTTAGCCATTCCTCATGCTTTTCAAACGTTATTAGGTAAGCTGCAATTTCCTACAAGAGAGGGAGAGAGAGAAAACTTTCATTCCAAGCGTACAGAATATTTGTTCAAAAACATTTAAAACAACATTCAGAGGATTTGTTTGTTTTCTTATTACAAAGTTAGAGACGAAGAGAGATGAGAATTTGCTTTTTCAAATTTGTTCCCTGCGAGACCGGAGAACTTTTAATCAAATTTTGATCTGAAGCCATCAGAGGGGAGCGTGACATGGAAGCAATGCCAGCGCAGAGACGCAGCTGCCCTTCACACTCCAGACCAATCAATCCCCATACTAATCAATCCCCATAGTAATCAATCCCCAGACCAATCAATCCCCATACTAATCAATCCCCAGACCAATCAATCCCCAGACCAATCAATCCCCAGACCAATCAATCCCCAGACTAATCAATCCTCAGATTAACCAATCCCCAGAACAACGAATCCCCAAACCAATCGATAACCACATCAATCAATCCCCAGTTATAATCAATCACAGATTCTGCTCTTCCCCGTTCACCGGTGATGATTCCATCTTCAACAACAAGATATGCAAAGTAACCCACAGACAGGGGCAAGAGGAGCGCAACAGACTGCCTCTTTACCCTCAAAACTAAACAGCACACTTAAGAGCAGACAATCTAATGACTACCTGTGACAGCCAGCTATTTTTCTCTCACCTCGAGCGTTTGTCAGCTCCTCGAACCCCCGCCAGACTGCACGGAACGCGACGGGAAACCCGTTAGGACGGGAACAGGAGAGCAGCAGAATTTATTACATTTTCAAAATGCATTCACTTTCAAAAGCAATGCTTTGGGGGTAGAGCAAAAAAAAATAATAATATGAAAGAAAAAAAAAAGCTTCCACAACTCAAACAAAATGGGCGCAGTTGCCAAGTGCTTTCCATCAATCGCAGCTTCGATCCAATCAGAGCTTTTTGCCGGAAGAACAGAGACTGGAGTTTGGTTTAAAAATGTGTCTGTGATTGACGCCATACCGCTGGGCTTGGGGAGAACCGCTCTACTGTCCGTCTAATCAATAAATCCTCACTGCTAGTCACTCATCTCTGAAACATTCTGGATGCTCGGAGCGCTCTTAAAGAACAACACTGTTGATTGGCCATTTAGACTGATGAAATGCATCTACTGATTGGTTATTTAGACTGAAGAGCCTAAACCAATCAGGTGCTGTGCGATTTGCATAGCCAGTGCTTATTATGGGAGAAGAAATGAGAGAATTAGGGAGAGAGACAGAGAAGGGAGGGGCATCTTTCCATTACATTCGCCATGGTAACCACAATCTTCCCCAGGAGGGCCACTACAATGTACCCATGGGAGTATTTCAGTCAGAGTGTGTTTATGTGTTTACCAGATCTGGCCACTAGGGGCAGCCTTGTCCACAGAAAGAATGAGGAGAGGTAAGCGGAGGACCGTGGGTGAGGGGTGGATGGGGGGGGGGGTTTGTTATAACACTAATCTGGCCTTGTCTCAGAGCCTGAACAAGAAGCAGACGGAGTGAACAAAAGCAAGCGTGTACCCAGACAACAAGAGGAGGTGGGAAGAATCAGAGAAGTGTAGAGAGGCCTCGACGCCTGCCAGAGTACACTTCACTGAGCTTTAAAACATACACGCGCACACACACATGCGCACACACACACACACCAGTCTGAGTGCCTCGGCGGCCTGTCATCACAAATCTGCGACAGAGACACGGGAACAGGAACGCCGGTACAGCATCAGGGCGGTGGCTTGATCGCCGTTCCCGTGGAGACAGGGAGTGGGTAACCACAGGCATGATGAACGACAGCAATTGCTTGAGCCTCAGCACCACCCCCACGAGGACCTCCCGGCTACAGCATGGCGCCATCGATATAACCCCCCCTTCCCCCAGGCCTGCCTGATGTTCACATTAACAGCCAACATCCAGACTTCTGCCCAGAGGAACAGAGGACCAGGAGCCCTGTCTCAAGCAAACCCCACCCGACCTGACCCCTCCCTCCCTCCCTCACCCAGCTACAGAACAGCTGCATGGGATTATACCAACCCCCCAGCCTGCCATAAAACTGCAATAACCTTATGGGAAGAAAACAAACAAACAAACACACACACACACACACACGTATACGCAAGCACGCGCATACACATACACATAGGCGCACACACACACGCACACACACACACACACAGACTCTCTCTCTCACACACACTCATGCCTACGCCTGCACAACAGCTGTAGGGTAGAACAGTTACGCTTGTCGAGGTGACCAGAGGCCCAATCTCATTGAGTATGATTGGCTTCCACTGTCACAGAAATAAATTAATAAATGAAATTACGGCGAGTGATTGATGATGCATCGCTGTTCACCCAGCTCAGTCCGTGCCAAATAAGCATCTTTATGAGCTTGATCAGCTAACCCCTGCTGTCCCTCCAAACTTTCAATCACTCTGAGAACGCAAAGTGGCCGTTCGCTCTTCTCTCTGAAAGATACAGGCACGTCCCGCTCTACGGTCGGACAGTTTCTGTTAACTTTCTCTCCAACCTCAGAGAGAGAGAGAGAGAGAGAGAGATACAGAGAGAGAGAACTGGCGCTGCAAGGAGTTACGATTAATTTTGCAAACTTGCGTGCAGAAGAGCTTCTTCTGTACACCTTAATCTATCTCTTTCCTTTTCCCGTCTTTCATTTTCTCTCTGCTCGTTACCGTAGAGACTACGTGACAAAGTCACGCTTGGCACAAAGATGAAGTTGCCCCCCCCCCCGCCGCCCCCGGACCCCACTCTATACTCCAGTCACGGGTACTCCCACCCTCTCTGCCCGATCACTGCCCACACTATCTCTGCTGTAAGACGCGTTTGCTTGCTGTAAAAACCCAGGCAAAGCTACCTGCTCTCCTGAGACTGGCTGCTTTGAAAAACTCTCGCAACGTCTAATGAAAAAAAGACGGCGGAATACTGCTCCATTACACCCAAGGCATTCCCGATGAGGCTCGAGAGGAGACGCGCTGAGGAATTACAGTCATTTGGCTGACTCTTTCCTTTTTTATTTTTATTTTTTTAAAGCCATAAAAATCAAGCGTTATGACTGTGTGTTTTTGGGATTGTCTCTGCAGAACCCATCAAATAAAAATGCAAAAAAGGGGGCCACTGCGCGGCATCATTACGGTAAAAAAACAACAAAAAAAGTGTCTCAAAGCGGGCCGCAGTGTTTGATGGAGAGGCGCGCCAACACCCCAGCAGCAGCGCTGTCCCGGACTGACCCCTTAAGGGTGGGCCCACTGCCACTTTCCCAAAGTTTAATCCCGGCCCGAGAGGCGGAACGCGGATCAGAACCGTCTCATTGTCGGATCGGCGCGGCTGGACTGCGGCAGAACTCAGCATCGCTCTGAGAGACCGGACTGATCTTTCAAAAAAAAAACATAAAATAACAAAAAATAAAAACAGATGGGATTTGTTTTTTTTGGCCATTATTTCTGAGCTCGTCAGATGGCTGGCCTGCAAGCAGCATCGATAAAAGGTGTTTGACTCCAAAGAACCTCCATCTTGTGAGGTCAGGAGATAGAGAACCTTTAGAGGAACCAGGCCTCAGTCTGACTCCATTTTAACAACCTTGTGCAGATTCACATTCACAGTGAGTTAACCGAAAAGAGCGGGAAAAAGAAGAAAAGTGCACCAGAGACACTGAGCACAATATGCAGCTTTCTCCTGTGATGTCATAATGACACATGACTTTTATTTTAATGCACTTTTAATTCTATTAAAACAGGGGCAGATCTGCTGTGTGTCACATGATCATCACACAACAAGAGGTACCAAGGCCCCCTACCTCCCAGGCTAAAGACCAAGGTCGCCAAGCCAGGAAAACTAATCAAACATTTTCTGCTTCTCGGGTGGTGACATCACTTCCTGCTAATTCACAACACTGGCTCTTGATGTCACGGCTGATGCAGGGAGCTTCAATCTAAAAGCTTGACCTATGACCTATGCCCTTTGGCCTGAATGTGCATACAGTACGGGGGGTCCATTCTTATTCCTCAGGGTGCTGGAGAAACTGAAAACCCTTAGGTCTCGTTTCCCCACGGGGACGAAATTGCTGACGCGCTCCCAGAGCAGAGAGCCGCATGGGCCCCATGACGGCTCTTTGTTTCCACGCATCGGTAGACGTGTGCGGCAACTGTAGCTGCAGCGTCAGCGTCAGCACCGAGGGCTTTCAGCTCCTTTGACTCGTCAGAGAAACCATTAGCGGCAGCGAAGAGACACCTGCTTAGCACCATAATGGGGCGCTTAGTCCGCCCATCATTACGGGGTACCCCAATATTGATCCAGAGGGCCTTTTCATTACCTCTCAGTGCTGGGACGGTGGTCTGATTATGAGCTCTACTTCATTCTTGTTGGGAAATTAAAGACCTTTCCAGCCTTTAACGTCGTCTCCTGTTTCATAAACGATGGGCGGCTCTACAACTTTGAAAGTTTTTAAATTGCTGCTCCATGTGTTTTGCTTCAACAAATAGCAAATGGTTGTGTGTGTGTGTGTGTGTGTATATACGTGTGTGTGTTTGTGTGTGTGGGTAGATCTCTATTTGTGGCTACAGGCCACAAGCTGGCAGGGATGGCAGAGGGATGTCATTTAACTTATTTCACCTTCATTCACC